>JBBPTV010000182.1:0-36409 GCA_038094275.1 Tubosaeta brunneosetosa | reverse complement strand
TAATCAACCAGACCATTTCCTAACCAAACAACGTGGGTCAGTCGAACTGATGGAAGTATCTCAAAGTACCAATCATAATGGACTTTAGATTGATCTCTGTCCATCCCCCTGCGGCCAGATCAGCATTCTGGTCGTAAACTCTGGCTGCGAATATAGGAAGATAATGGCCCTGAGATGAAATTTGTTTTCAGTTGCTCTCCATACCAAGTGTATGGGGTCAGGGCTCACACTATATGATTCGCCGGCCATATGGAAAGCGCGACCCTTGAACTGGCTAAAGTTTTCAAAGAAGATGGCAATGAATGCGGCCATGTCTTTGGCCGCTTGTCCCGTCGTGCTCTTTCAAACGACTAGATGTGCAGAACGTCCACATAGATCGAGCTGCGACATACCACGGTTTCACCGTAGTCGGCATACGAAAAGCCAGTACCAACGGGCTGATCGACATAGAACACACTTGCGTTGGTCGTCCATGAGTACGGGTTGTATACCGGGCCTTCCGGTCCAAGAATTTTGCATGGACCATGTTCCATGAATAAGCCCAGACTAGAAGCGCACCCAGGACCTTCTCAAATCATTATACACAACCTCTGATGTGAATCACTGGGACCTACCTCCAGTGATCCACAGAATGATGTCGTCTGTTTCTGGATTATCACGACTCTCGAAAAAGTAAAAGAAAAGGTGTTTCGCTTGTATGTCAATGTAACCCGTGTACGCTCTGGACAACACATGAAGTAGAAAGTAATGCGTAAAGCGGTGAGCTCACGTTGCACCTGGCTCGCAATCAAACACTGTCTTCTTCATCCTGACACTGTAGTCCGGGAACAGGGGGTGGGCCATGGTCGTGAAACCATCGAATGACAGAGCGCTCAGGTCCCCCACGGATGTAAACCATCCACCGTTGCGCGCAACGTCATACGTGTGTTGAGCATAAGAAACTGTGGTGGGATGTCCCAAGCCCAGAACCGCCTGCGAGGACGCGTGACTGAGAATGGTCAACGAGAGCAGACCCAGCGTGTAGATCAGCATTATGGGGAAGTTGGGTCGAAATCCGGAAACCTTTTGACTTCCTCCATAGGTCCTGTGGCAGTCTCGTCAATTAATTTCCGACACACCAGGTATTACATCGCTTATGTTGCGCAGTACGCCGTCCTGCGTCAAGGGTGGTATGAGATGCCAGCACACTATCTGGCCGACAATTACGATTCTCCTTAGCGGGACGTTGCAAGTTGTAGCGAGACAGGTCACATACTCAGGCACGTCACAGTTGGACAGGTGCCGAAGCGAAAACAAACCGAGTCACTGGCTGTCGATCTTGGACGTTGCCAAGACAAGGGAATGCAACATGTCACCTTCCCATACCAATCTAGCAGCTGTTTAGGGATAACAGATGCGGCGATCTCAATTGTATGAAGAGTGCTAACCATTTAAAGCAACCTTGAACGATTTTTGTGCTCCAGCTTTACCTCCGCGGGCATGTCAATCTCAAACATGCGTTTCGCAAATTGCGGGGCACCGCCTCACTGAAGAACGGTAGGATTTTGCCAACTGGAGGTAAGCGGGAAAGAATCTAATTGGGAGGATTAATATTGTAGTCTCAGTACCCATTTCAGTCTGCTGAAATGCTGTGGTCTACACCCGTCTCTGCAGCCGAGGCGTCGTGACATGTCTCCGCCATGGCACACGTTGAGAGGGCTCAAAGCTCCTCCTTTTCCAACCACCTCTGTACAAGTGCCAACGCTTCCTTGGGTTTATCATACGGAACCTACCATCGCATCAGCACATCCTCCATAAGTAACGATGTGCACCCACCATATGTCCGGCTCCGTCGATGGTAGCGAATGTCAAACCACCTGCGCTCCTCGTCTTGCCAACGACCTGACCATTAACCTGCCATCCTCTCAGTGGTTGGTTTGAAAACGTTTCTTGCCCAGTCCAGGGCATACTAAGCGTCCATCGTTCGTTACCCATCCAGTTACAGATCCAGTCATATGTCCCGACGTAGATCAATGCGCGGACGCCGCGCTCCAGGAGCTCAGAAACATGGATATATGTCGGATGCTCATTGTCCTGAGCCACGCCAAATGCATAACCAACATTAAAGCTGCACAAAGAGAAATTTGAAGTGAACGATGGGTCAACACCCAAGAGCGTCCGAGTGGAGGGAAGGTCAAGATAGTTCCTTATGTGTCTGGAAGCTGGTCATGATCATGATCATGAGCATATAACATAATCCCTTGCCTTGTAACACCATAACAAAGGTCCTCGGGATCACCCTCGCACTTGTTGCTCATATCGTAGGGGTTTAACCCTGTAATCATGCATAATGTATCAGTAAAAGATAGGTCTGTCTTCTAGATTCACCGGGTATACCTGTTGCATAATATGGTTCAAAAATTTTGTCGTTGCAAAAGTCGTGGGCTGCACCACAGCTCAACTTGTCATATCGGTTGATACACGACTCAAGCGTCCATTTTTGGCACAGAGGTAACTATACCGGCATTAAAGAATGATTCTCTACAAACTCAAGAACACTTACCGCTTGCTTCATGCGCACGCACGAGCTATGCAATCCCTTAGCACAGGTCTCACACAAGATTGTACTCGACTCACCTAATGCTCGCAACCGGAAACACCGAGGCTGACGTGCATTGCATATCAATGTACGACGGTATAAGTGTATAGAGATCAACAATGCCGTTTCCTGGCCGTAAGAGTTAGTGACTGTAATTCTGGGGGAAATCAGCATACCAATCATGATTGACTGCAAATTGATGGGGGTCAACCCGGCCGCAACCAGCTCGGCATTTTGATCGTATATTTCGGCCGCAAAAACAGGAATATAGCGCCCCTGGCAATGTGTTTCCCTTTGTGCTCTTAAGAGTCCATACTTCCCAACGACTTACACCATATGATTCACCCGCCATATGAAAGGCCCGGCCCTTGAACTGGCTAAAGTTCTCGAAGAATATTGCTACAAAGGCGGCAATATCTTTTGCAGCTTCTTCAGTCGTGCCCTATCGGACAGTTAGTTAGGCGGTATATCCATGAAAATCAATCTGTTACATACTACAGCTTCGCCATAATCGGCATAAGAAAACCCGACATTGATGGGTTGGTCGACGAAGAAAACATTCGCATTGGTGTTCCACGATTCAGGGTGATAAGTCGTGCCGTTTCCAGAAAGAACTCTGCATGGACCGAGTTCCATAAACAGACCCAAGCTAGAAGAGCAACCTGGGCCTGTCCGGCTTGACATAGCACTGGGATGTGTACCAGAGTCAGGACCTACCGCCATTGGTCCAGAAAATAACGTCGTCTGCCGCAGGATCATTACGACTCTCAAAGAAGTAGAAAAAGAAATGTCGAGCTTGTATGTCAATGTAGCCGGTGTATGCGCTGGTAGACGTATGAGCACCGGTCAGTGACAGGTGGAATAGGTATCAAGTGCCAATGTTGTCAACAGACTTTACCGTTCCATCACAAAAATTCGACTTTTTTATCCTGACGCTGTGGTTTGGAAAGTACGGGTGGCCGAAGGTGGTGAAGCTGTTAGCTGAAAGAGCGGACAGGTGCTCAATTGGCGTAAACAACCCGTCATCGTATGGTACGCCGTGCGAGGACTGGCTCGAATAGACTTTTCCTAGGATCGACTGCGACGCGGCGCGGCCAAGAGTGACCAGCAACAACAAACTAAGCAGGCTGCCGAACATCATGTGGGTTAAGAACAGAACCGTGCGCCCCCAGTCAACGTAATGACCACTTGATGACTGGCACTATCCATACTTAATCTACCCGTATGAACGTCAAACTACTTTTTCGTATTCTTCTTTGCCGTACTTGTCTCGCTCCGGATCCTCCTCTTCTTCGGGGCTGCAACTCCAGGCTTTTTACTTGCCGTCTTACGTATCCTCTGGCGATGTTTCCCTCGTGGGGCTGCATCTTCTTTTGCCAGTGTCATCCTCGCCTTTTTCTTCGCCAGCCTCCGAGCCACACGATCAACATCCGCAGCCTTGACGCGCTTGCGCTCTTCCTTGGTCAGATCAGCAACTCTCTCACCGAGAGAGGGGTCACCCATCGGAACAGATGCTACTGGAGTGCGATTTGGTGCCAGAGTAGGTTTGGGTCCCTCCATCCGGACTCTTTTTCCAGAGGATGGCTTCGGATTCGCTCTACATCGTTGAACGCGTAGCTTTCGTTTGGCAAATTTGAGCTTTCCAGGTTCGAGGGCAAGAATTTCATCGACGCATATGCGATCCTGTAAATATTGTTTTCAATCTTGACCGTTGACCCACAGCAAATAGGGCACGAACTGAGAATTGCACATAAGCAAAGCCTTTTCCGAGCTGAGTGCCCTTGTCACGAATCACGCGCACGCGAGTCACCCAACACTTTGCCTGGTCGAGGTCTCGCAATCCTCCGTCATCCGGGGGCCCTCGTTCTGCACTCACGACCCCTTCGAAAAATATACGCAAATCCTCCTCTTTGCTCGCAAAATCAAGGTTTCCAACGAAAACGCTAAGCTTTGGATCGCCATCAATTGAACTTGGCAGTGTGCTGCCAGTTGGGTTTTCGAGTGCTGACTCTTTGGCGACAGCATCGACTCGAAGTATGCGGTCTAGAAAAATAGTGCCATTGCACTTCTCAACGACCATGCGCGCAGCTTCGAAAGGATCCATTACAGGAGGCAGAGGGGGTAAATTGGACGGTCTCGAGTGAAGTGGTGGGTAGGCGAAGACAATATAGGCATGAACAGAACTGGCGTCCGAGTGGATATCTCTGTTAATAAAAGCGATTTTCTTTTTTTGACTGGCGGTAAGAAATTTCTTCTCGCCTATCTTGGGCTCGCCAACAGAATTCGCATCGCGCCACGAAGATGCGCGGTCTCGTTCGTGCCGGCGAAGTTGCTTGTGCTGTTTCGCTTCACTCTTCACTTCGGAGGATTTTGATGTTGTGGGGGTATTGAACGCGACCGAGCGAAAGCGGATGGATTCAATCTTGGCCATTGAAACAAGAGCAAGTATGTGGCGACGTAGCTGTTTCTGCAGAGGCTGCCAGAAGTGTCAACGGCGAACACGGAAACAGCTCCTCTACTTACACGCTTAACCGCTACATCTGGATCGATATTTCCAACAAATATTGTACGTGCATCTCGGTTTTCATTCGTTTGGTCTGATGGCATATGGTTTTCCCTTCCGCCCGCTGGTTTGCCTGGTTGGTCTTTATGGATGGTTTCGTGGAATAGAGCCGGTGGTTGGTCTCCATCCTCGCCCGACTCGTCTGAGCTTTCCGAGCCAGACGCACTCGCGTAGATACTACTTAAAGTTTCGAGTGTTTCTGCATCGGGTGCGACGGGCTCTGAGGCAATCTTGGTACGCTTGTTATCGCTTTTCTTCTCCTTCCGAAATGATGAAACGGCCGATACTGTGTTGGTCGGCGACCGTTTCGGGGAATTGCTTGAGGTAGATGGTGGGCGGTGGGCCTCTGTCGTCTAGTGTGGCATATTCATTGGATGAGTTGAGAAACAGTGCTATTGAACACAAAGTACCTGAGAATAGAAGATAGCGTCAAGTTCTGTATCAATAGCCCTCTTCTTGCCAGAAGGCTTCGCCCCCAGGAGAAAGTTTGCGAGACTCATGACATTCGGATGAGTGTCATACTGGTGATTATGTAAGCGCAGTTGATTCGCTCAGCACGCAACTCAGGTCTACCGGTTTGCTCCGCCGAACCTATCAAACAATAATGCATACAATTGCCATTTGCAGTGTATTCAGAGGCTCCGAGGAGGTGATGGCATTTATGACACCAAGTTGGATGCAGGTGGGCATCGTAATTCCATGAGTTCCGGCGGCCATTCGAGGATTGCATTTCCTCACCGTTCCCAACAAATAGTACACTAAGCCATGGACCATTCCTCAAAGGCTCCTTGTCCAAACCTGAAAAAACTAATATTCCCGCCATCGACAGCAGCTATTATGACAGTCTTCTTGCCCGTTTTAAGAGCAAGAAATGGATTCGGTTTTGGTGGCGTAAAAGTTGGTCTGTTCTTCTGAGGTAGCGGGGCCACTCGGAACGAGGGAAACAAAGAAAGCAAGCGCCGGAAAAGTGCTAATAGAGCAGAGATGCAACTTGGCTTCGTTTGCGATGGTGTTATGTTGATTGATGATTCTTTTTCTGTCTTCAGATTCGCTGGCTGAGCAGTGGTTAGACAAGGGAGTTTGGCCACCATACTACGTTTACGTGGTGGCGGAAGCGGCATTTCCGGCAGTACACCAAAGAGTGCAGTCAGCTCCGGCAAAGAGGGCAAGGCCGTTGTTCGCGCACTGTACATTTAGTAGTAAGTAAGATAATATGTCATATGGTGTCCAAATTGACGTACTCGACAACAACGATGTAGAAGTCAGGCGCAGGAGGAGCAGTCTTGCGGAACGATGTGGAGGGCTTATACACATGGAAAAATATCTTGTACTGCGACTGTGGGGTTGAGAAGCCCTCGGAATTTAGTGGTGGGCGATACAATGGAATCCCATGACCACAAGGAATAAACCGTAGCGCTTTGAACACATCCTCTGAGTGAAGAAGGGTCAAGTAAATCGGAGAGCGCGGATGAATGACGTACGAATCGTACGTTGCCAAAGGAGTTGGGGTCGATTCCAACAATCGTTTCCGCATAGCAGTCGAGCGACGCCAACAAGGTTTGATACAAGACGCGAGAAAAGTCTGGTAAGACTTCTTGCTAGGTTGTGCGGTTTGGTATCCTGAAACAAAGCGACCACTGCAACCGGGTAGTCAGACGTTGGGGGTTCAGCGCGCATCAACATAAATCCCAGGCGCTTTAGATACGCGTATACCTAAATGTGATTATGCGTTCTGAGCGTGCGTATGCAGAGAATTAGGAATAAGGTGACCTGATAACGCTCCAGGGTCATTCCTTCACGGCCGATCATTTCGGTGAAAGCTTGCTGAACCGACATAGGCGCTCCCGGACTTTGTGATTCATGATTAGTAGCGTCCGCGAGCGGAACTCGGCTAGAAATTGCTTTATAACAAAACAAAGCACCGCGTTCGATGAGATACAAAGCTTCTTCGGGAAGAAGTTCAAGCCGCTTGGGTGGCCTGAAAGAGAGATGTCCTGACTCGTACTCGTCTTCGTTATCTCCGTATTGCGCCATTCGAGAAACAGAGTGACCCATGGTCGAGAAGTGGATTCCACGCGCTATTGTTACATGCACACGATCGATCGAAGGATACCAGATGCCATAGCTGATGGACTTGCTGCAACAGTGCATGAGAACTTGGATATGCCCGAAACGAAAAGGCCCAAACCTAGAAATAGTTCTGTTGGAACGGAGAGCTTCAAACATCGCATCTCGTGAGCGGTCGAGAACATGAAGCTGTAAACCTGATCCCCCTCCCGGGGCAGGCTCAAAGTCTTTTTCGCCACGTTTCGGAATGATAGGCCGCGCAGCAGCCCCAGGTCGACTATCTGAACGTCCATCATTCAAATCTGACTCATGCATTGATGAACACTTACGGAAGCCGGGTCCAGTCTAGCCCAGCATCCTCATCCCCAGATGACTGGTCATCTCCCTCTTGGATATCGTCCACTCGCGGACGTGGAATCTCGAGTGCATCATCCATAACTCACCTAGCCAAATTGGGTAGCTTGAGTGGACTCCGAAAAAAAGCTTATATAAAAGTTCTCTTGACATCTTGGGCGAAATGGAACTCGAACGCAAGCCGACATTCACTCAGTCCCTCATTGTGCGCCGCCAGTTCCAATCGCCCGCATGAACATTTCCAACACTCTTCACCCTGCTTAGGCGGGCGGTGCGGCAGGTACAGCCGTGGACTTGCTTTTCTTTCCTATAGACACCGTCAAGACGCGGTTGCAGTCTGCCCAAGGATTCGCAAAGGCAGGTGCCTTCAGAGGGATTTATAAAGGCATCGGAAGCGTCGTAGTTGGAAGTGCGCCGGGTGGTGTGTACTCTGTACTTGTCCACTGGCAGCTAATAAACAGGGAGACAGCCGCAGTGTTCTTCTCGACTTATGAAACGTCAAAGCAATTTATACCTTTGCATGGGCAGCTAGCTCCACTCAACCACATGATTTCCGCATCTATTGGTGAAATTGTATCTGACCTGCTTCATTGCTGTCTCTTGTGTATCTGAGGTCGCATGCATCTAGGCAGCTTGCTTAATCCGTGTCCCAACTGAAGTGATAAAAACGCGCACACAAACATCATCATACGGTTCTACAACAACGTCCCTCGCGGCTGCAAAGATACTCCTGAAACACGACGGTCTGATGGGCTTCTACCGTGGCTTTGGTACCACAATCATGCGTGAAGTAAGCAATACGAGTACTAATGTTTCCGACTCATTCCTCACTACCTGCACAGATCCCATTTACCTCACTTCAGTTCCCTTTGTACGAGTTTTTGAAGCACCGGCTCTCTCTGGCTATGGGTGCACGCCCACTTCATGCAATGGAGGCCGCTGTATGTGGAAGCATCGCGGGCGGTATTGCGGCTGCACTGACCACGCCCCTTGATGTTGTTAAAACGCGAGTGATGCTGGACATGCGGGTATGTATCAGATGATCTTTTGTTCGTTTCGGTGTGTCAGTAACGAAACGATAAGGATTCTACCTCGAAAATCCCTTCAGTTCTGAGTCGTTTTAGGCAAATCTATACCGTCGAGGGACCGAGGGCACTATTTGCAGGTGTTGTGCCACGGACACTTTGGATATCTGCCGGCGGAGCTGTATTTCTGGGTGCTTATGAGTGGGTTATCGGTGGTTTGACGGGAAGATGATGTGCGTGGTTCGATGTGCTAGTTCACGGAAACGTCAGGTTCTTGCGAACACCAGCAGGATTTATCTAGAGCACCCTAGAGAGCGTAATGCCCCTTGAATAACCTAGATATGTGTTCGGCTTTGCATTTGTCTGACCCCTACCCATATAATTAGGTCACTAGCTGCAATGAATTTAGGGGAGTACGTGAGGGCTTGATAGAAGTTCGAGTCATCGTATCAATATCGCAAGATCATGGTGGCCAGAGACCAGCATGTCGGGATTTTCATTTGAGGCTGCTTTGCAATGCGGCACACTGCAGAGCTGTCAACGGTCCTGCCGTCAATTTGTTTGACCTGATATTGAACTCTGCGTCAACAGAAGGAGTATCTCCCGCGTGAAAAGCTCGGCCAGAGTTCTAATATTTTCATTGCGAACAAAAATTTGAAGTCGAGTCAGTCGCACACACGATGTCGTATTCAGCACTCGAAACCGTTCAAATGTATGTACTATGGCGAGCAAGGCATATTTCAATTTTGGCTCGGCCGGGGTGATGGTACTAAGAAAGAAAATGGGATGGGTGGCGAAGACCATGTTAAGTTACTAGTACCTGAATGTTGCGGAGCTGCAGTGGTCATGATGCAAGGTGCCGGTAAGCCTCGGTCCCAATCGGCCCGATAAATAAATGGTCACTATGATACTAGGATCCCAGTCGAGTTCCACATGCACAATACATTGACTTGACGCGTTGTTCTTACGCACCTGCGACCTCAGTCCCGCTGTGGCAGCATGTAATGTCAAGTGGGGTCTTAAGGGGTTACTGAAGGGCCCGCGGTCTGCGAGTAGCGGTTAAGAGTAGCAGTGCCTTTGAAACTCGAAACTCTCATCAGTGTGCACGACGAGCGGTAAGCGTTGGTAGCCGCTGGTAGCCGCTGGTAGCCGACGGTAGCCGATGGTATGATACCACCTCGGATTCACTGATAGGCTTGTTCATTTATCAAGGCCAAGATACGGCAGATAAGCTATTCTTCATTGCCCACCCTGCAATCAATCGAGGGATCAGTGGATCGCACTGTACCCTTTACATGTCGGATCAGCATTGTCACAACAACGCCATGACGACACTCACGTAGTCTGGTTACCAGACTGTCTATGAGATTGCCGAGGCGAGGCAAATCAGATTACATGACAAAAAATCCTCAGCGGGTACCAGGAATTGGTTTCATCTGGACCTCATTTCCCCTGCCGGGTATCCTACCCGTGGTATCATATATGATTGACCGCCCATGCACAGTTTCACCCGAGTTAACGTTTGCCTTCTGCAAGAATGGTGAATGCCATTCAGCAAAGTCCAAGTCTCTTGTATCATCTTCATACCCTTTTCCTCTTTACCCGGGCGGACATTTTTACGTCACTCGTTCCTCAGGTGTGTTGCAACTCGTTGTTGGAATTCTTCTTACCTTGATCCCAAAGACTGTTTTTGCACTCGCGGTTGCCCCAGTGTGCCACCTCTCGCACGTCTTTCATGTAGCGGCGTGGATTTGGCTTCACCTGCTTGAATGTAATGTCGCGAACCAGGTCAGATCCCCCGAGGAAGATAAAATCAATAAACCCTCCCGCCCACTTCCCTCGGGGAGAATTAGCGAGTCCCGGGCTAAGATCCTCCGTTGGGCTCTCATCCCCGTGTGTCTTGTGGCCTCGGCGGCATACAGCACCCCACTGTCCTTTGCGAGCCTGACGCTCCTTGCCCTCAATGTGGTATACAATGGATGCAACGGTCATGCGTCCTATCTCTCCAAGAATTTGCTTACCGCGGTCATGTACGGCTGCGCTGGCCTTGGCGGAACAATTTTAGCCGGTATGTCCTACTTCCGATAAGTAGCGACCTTATTGTTGACCCATACTGCCATTAGGATGTGACAGGTCCCACGTCGCCGACTCGGCCTGGCTCGCCACTCTGTTATGCACCATAGTCTCTGCCTCAACGCTGCACGCGCAGGATTTTAGGGATGTATCTGGAGATCTTATGATGGGCAGACGCACCCTTCCCATAGTACACCCCTTGGGCGCAAGGATTTTCGTTGCGCTGGGAATTCCGCTGTGGTCGGTTTGTCTCAGCCGAGTATGGGGCCTTCATCCGCTCAGCGCAACCGCGTTCGTACTGTTCTCTGCCTATACGGGGGCTCGCTTCTTGCTCTACCGTTCGCTTGCCGATGACAAACGGTCCTGCGAATTCTATAGTGTGAGTTACCAGTGTCTTTTATTGGGCGCTTCCCTGCTGAAACAATTATGAAAAGATTTGGTTTAGCATCAACAACATCTTGCCCGCTTATTGGCATATTTGCATGGCGACCAACAGTGTTTGGTTGTCCACGCCGTCTCTTGGATGGGCTGGTCGTTAAATGCCTTCCCATCAACCTTGAATCCAAGTGCCCTTTTAACTCGAAGGTTGTTGGTTAACCCAAATATTATCCTTATAAAAGCATCATCGCGTGCGTAATGCACCGAAGCACTTACTCTGTACCCGATTACGACCTACGTATCCATTTAGGTTTGGAATGCCGAGGAAATTTAACGTGGTCTGATTAGCCGTGACGGTGTTAGTCTGTGAAGCGCATTTACAACATCGATCTGATAGGCGTACTGCAATGCATTTTAGACCCAGTGGCCAGGGTCAATGTCAACTATGAACACTCTGCACGATTGTCACAGCCCATGCACGATCACCACGGCCGACTACCTTCTCTGTAAAGAACTCCCCTAATATATCATTTAGTTGTCCAATCAACTTGACGTCCTCTTCGCGCGTCTGCTCAAAGGACTCTGGCATGTCCGACATGGGAGCAAGGGTCTGAAGAGCGAGCTGACACAAGAGCATTAGTACACCGCGGTCGAAAGGCGAAAATGAAAACAGAGCTTACCATGACTGCATCTACAACACCATTCACGGCATCACCACTAGAAGCTGCACATTCTTCGCCCACAACGCGCGCCCCACCTCCTTCGAGCACACCTTTTCGTACTGCTTCCTTTCCGATGCCAACAAGACCGCGGATCGCGCCTTCCCGCGTTCCCAGTGGTTTTGGCGTCCCTCTCGGCTCTGCACTAGACGGTCCTTGTGCGATAGCAAGAGACTCGAAACCGTTGATGATAACTGCACTAGAAGCAACCGTGGGTGCCGAGCCGCCGCCACCGACGAGGGCAACCAAGAGGGTCTTCATGATGCGTGGCGAAAGGGAGGGGTATGTTGTAGAGTGCTGTGTCAGTAATCGACCGAGTGTTTGAGCGGCAACTGTACGGAGGTGGGTCGCATGGGAACGTGGTAGGTGGGAGTGTAGGATTATCGACAAGATGGCAGGCAGAATTTGATGTAGCTATGGACGAAATTCTCAGTAATATGCATAGAAAGTGCCGATGCATACTCACGTACGGCTCAACAAACAAGGTTGTATTCTCGAGGATGGCACCAACCACATCGAGCAATACTTCAAGCGTCTTTCCGTCCGGCTCGCTTTCTGTGCCCTCCCGGAGCGCATTAACGACGCCTTCCCCAACCCACCGCACCAAATATGGCAAGAGGGCCTGTAGACCTGCATCCGCGCGGAGACTCGCAAGAGCGGCTGTGCGTTTGGCCGTGTCTGACGCCGAGGATGTCGGGGGAAGCAGCGAGGTAGTAAGGCGGGTGTAGTACAGTTGAAGCTCTTTCGAGAGAACTTGTTTGACAAGCTGGTTTTGTTGGTTTTGTTGGGTCGTTTGGGGCAGTTGTCTACCTTGTGTAGGCACGGCAGTGCCAGGTTGTGTTGGTTTGCCATCGGCCGCGCCTGCAGGTACAGGCTCCTCTCTCGGAATAGCTGGTGGATTTTCCGGTACGAGGGGTTGCACACCTTCCACAGCAAGCCAGTGCGCAGTCCAATTGACGCCTCTTGGAACCGTAATCTTTTCCTCCCTCATTACTTTATCAAAATCGATCTCTTCGTCCTCCACAAAATATACGGCCCCGGCCGAGGCTAGATGCGGGAATGGAAGCGCGCGTCGAAATGTAGAAGGCGCGTGTGGAGTGTGGCCGTATAGAGGTTCGATGTTCAACGTTCGCAACGCGAGGTCAATGTCAGCCGTGGTCAGCACTGTTCTACGCGCATGGCGCATATAACGAGCGGCCTCCTGCAGTAAAGTCGTCAGCGGTGTTCGCCTCTGTTGTCCGAAAACGTACCTCGATGACTTGGTGTATCCTGTATTCGACATCACTTGCGAGCGCGGACGCAACGGCGTCTGGAAGACTTGTGACGCCTAGAGACTCGGCGACGTCCTGCAGACCATCTCAATCGGAGTCTCGCTGAGTGATGGAGCGCGCACTTTGACTGCATCTGCCTTGTAGACGCCTGCGTGGTGCGTCTGTGTCAACTTGGATTTGGGACCTGGTTTGCTCATGGTGGCGATAGGTGGCTGAGATTCAATCACACTCTTCCTTCTACCACGAACGTCTCATTCATCATATTGATACATACATGACTGAGCCGTGGCGTGTCCGAGTCTCACAGCCCAGATAAATTAAGTGGGGTAGTATGTAAGTGTGGTATCGTTGTATAAGTTACAATCCAGGTAGAGTCCGCCTTTTCTGGTATCAAGTGTTATTGAAAACGCCATATGTCTGCCCTCGCAGGGGTCTGATATACTGGCCCCAATCCCATGCCATATGGCTGGTAACGGTGTAATGGTGGCGGGCTATGTGACCATCTAGAGATATCCTCGTAATCTTGCAGCGGTGACACAGCCTCCGAGTCCATTGATAGTAAGTCGCACCCCTGAGTTGACCATGTAATCCCAGTGGCTGTTGCGTTTTCTAGATGATCCATTATTGTTAACTTACGCCAGGGCAAGGGAAACACTCACGAGAAGCCATCCCGGCAGGAACCATCTCTGATTCTCGCGGTCCAGCAGCAGGCATGGCTGACAGCTGCAAGACGAGCTTTTGGTTCTCATCTGCGAGATTTCGCAACTTTTTTGCAGCTGTCCATCTGATGCTCAGTTATGAACGCCTCGCATCATGATATTAGTGGCTGACCTGTGACAAGCAGCTGATGTCGCGTGGCATCTCTTCCCAATGGAGTTTCGAATGGATCCACGAGAAGTAGGGCGTCGCGCAGCTCAGTGAAGCCATCAATCTCTTTCGATCGATACTCCCGCTGGGACTGGGACTTGTTTTTTCTCGATGGCGAACGCTCTGATGCGTATGTGCGAGATGACGATGGTTGCATATTAGAGTGGATGTGACTCACAGAACCCTGTGTTCATATTATATCTCTCGAAACAGAGACCACCGCCATCTCTGTCCAAATCGCAGGCCTTGGCCCATTCTGGAGGCGTGACCGGGATAATCACCCTAGTGCCGAGTTACGGGTGTCTCTCGTGAGTAAAACCCATTTTTGTTTTGCTATCAGCTTGGTAATCTATTGAGTTTACGACTATCCCTTCCATGTGAAGGAGGCACGGACTGTGCAGCATGTCTACTGCTTTCACAGCCACTGGCGGGCAACTGTCCGGCTAATGAAGGCTTGATTCCCCGGATACACTCACAGGGTTAGAACACCCAGAAAGGAAAATGTCGCAGAAGAAGAGAGAGTCTTGTCACTTCGATTTGGCCTTTTTGGTTCCTTCGTCCTCATTAGTCCCGGTGTTCCCACCGACTCATATTTCGCCCAACATCTCGAACTTTGCAAAAGGACGAGCGTCTTCCGTGAGCATTGGACTTGACCTGGTGATCCCTGTGGAAGCTAGGGGAAAATAGCGAGCCTGCACCACAATATCTAGATATAACCTCGAAAGCCTCGACTCAGCTAGGCGCTCACACGTTTTCCTTATCTCCCGCTTAGCCGCAACGTCCGTGCCGGAACATACACCGGATATCCACTTCATCAAAATGCGATGTTGCATTTCTGGGGCCGCCGGCTTCGTTCTCCGTACTACCCCCACTTGGACGTTGGCGGGCGCAATTGGCGTGTACGGGTGTACCCGAGTCATTGCTACATTGCTACATGCAAATCGACTATCAGACTCGAACCGCCACCAACCGCTATGTGGCCATGCATAATTTCTCATGACGTCTATTGCGTATTGCAATCCGCCATGCACTCGTCCTTCAACCGGACCCCTGTGCAGCAGTTTGAAACCGGATGACATGCACGGAACGTTCTCTGTCTGCCTGGTCCGTTCCGTAGTCGTGATTCACCCGAATCACAAGCGTCTTCGGGACTGGATATAAAAACGAGACGAATGCTCTACGTTTTCAGCATCTAACAGTGATATTCAACGTTCAATACTGATTACTATGGAATTGGTACGGAAAACACAGTGTTATTAAATGTGTCTACTTACGAACACTCGTCACAGATTGAACACGCCCGTGCAAACATTCACTCGCTCCTCGAGGAGTGTCATGTTGCGTACGAGGTGACGCCGTTTGACGAGGCCCTGTACCGGGATTGCGTCGACGATGCTATCCGACGGGGCTACCCTGTGGACGGCAAACAATCAGTATGCACGTACCTGCGCGACGGCGTCATGTACGCAGCTACAGCTGGCGTGCATCTTCCCCATCGTCCGACCCAGATATGGATCGCGCTCTACACATCGTGCGCCATCTATTTGGACGACGCTACCGACCGGTTTCTGTCAGAGATGCCTAACATCTACGTCTTCAACGACCGGTTTATGGTCAATAAACCACAAGGGAGCGGTGTTCTCGATGCGTTTGCAGATATCTTGCGTCGGGCCCCCGAGCTGTTTCGGCCTGTTGCCTCACAGCTGATTATCACGTCGACCTTGAATTTTGTGGCGGCCAATTTATTGGAGCACGAGACGAAGTCGATGGAGGTATGTTCGCCACACCTCTCAGGGAACACGTGTCTGATGATGGACAGATCTCGAGCGCTGCGCAGCAGTATCCAACATACCAGCGGATCATGTCTGGAGTCGCAGAAGCATACTCTTTCATGGTCTTCCAGCGGGAGATCCCACTGAACGACTACATCCAAGCAATCCCAGAGATGACGCTATTCATCCATAACGTCAAGTGTGTATCGATTTGTGTCGTGTCGACCGCCGTACTTATATCCGATTTTCAGTGACGTCTTATCGTTTTACAAGGAAGAGCGTGTCGGCGAGACGACCAACCAAGTGTCTACGCTTGCTGGGCGCGCAAAAAAATCAAAGATGGAAATATACGACGCCCTAACAGAGACGACAATTGGGCTGTACAAGCGGATCGTGAAAATACTGGATAGCTCTCCGGACGCCTGTGAGGCGTTCAAGCACTACACGGCGGGATATGTCCGCTTTCATACTTCCATTCCGAGATATCATTTGGAGGACCTGTGGTCGTAACCATTGTATTCCTCAATTGGACAGTCTGCTCCATCCTGTACATGTGTTTAATTTAGAATAATACCCGCAAGTATTTAGAATAATCACTTGAAGTCGATGATTCAAAATGGACAACGTTGGGACATCATACGGGTGGATGCGCCACTGGCAGAATGTAATCCCCAAACCCAATCGATCATCTTGCTGCATTGTCGAGGTAGCTATCGGAGCGTTTCGGATGTTGGTTCATCCATTCTGCCTCGGGCTAGGCTATAGCGAGAGGTTATGGGCGGCGCGGTCGTCGCTCATGTACGGCAAAGGAGAAATGCAGGGCCAGCACGGCCATGCGAATGGAATCCTCCCTGTTCCAAAGCGCCAAGGCTGTTCTTTCCCCTCGCTCGATGAGAATGTACCACGTTCATGAAAGTAGTGCGGGCCGCATTCCGAAACCGGGTGTGCATCCTTCCCGATATCGATGATGTAAATGCACTATCTAGGCTGAAAGGTTCACCACTTGTATCAAGTGCTACACGCAATGTTGGATCTGCTCATCGACCATCTCCCGAACTCCCCGCGAACCATAAACAGGAGCCTACCAATATTATGAACAATGTGCCTTGTCGGGTCCGCGAGGCTCAAGAGTCCAGACAGACGTGCCATACCTCATCTATGTACATCCACGAGGCACAGATTAACTCGGGACATTGAGATCTGGCACACTGATCGTCCGTTCAGGCAAATTCCAGGGCAGCATGAGTTGGCGCGGTGTCAGTGCACTCTCTGCGGACAAGGACTCGACAGTAAGTTCCTATCAAGGTTTCTGGTTGCATCGATCTATAATGCCAGCGTGCAGACCGACGTATTTCCTCATGCCAAGAGTGACACGCAAATAACGTTTAATGGATACAACTAATTGTTATCGATTTACAGTGCTGAGGCACGGAAGATTTCCCTTCGTGCGTTCCTGTGGCACGATCACAGTACTGTACGTCTTGTCCAATATAGTGGCAAACGAAGCTGCAAACCAAAACATACAACTTGAAACGAATGGGGATCCTAACAGTATACGGGATCTAGCTAGTGCAGGCCACCTTTGTTGTTACGTTGTTATTTCCGATCCTCCTGCATTGAACGCTATTCTAAATTTCTAACCTTATCATTGTCATTGAAACATGCTTATCATCAACTTATCAGCCTGTATCATTCGTCCCCCAACCTCTGAACCTGATTTTAGGCAACTCTCGGGCACTAGATTTGACATTATAAGCTGGCGCTGAATTCGATATACGACTGGCAGTAGTGACTGCTCGTGGCCCGGGCCGTGTCCCGAAACCGGGCCTGGCCACCCAATCAGCCCAAAAGATCCAATCAGAGTCATTCACCATGCTATCACAAAGGCCACATATCTACTTCACATAAAGGTCGAACATGACGAGCACGTACCATGTATTTCCCATCGTACCACCCGTCTCCCAAGCTGACCTCGACACCTATAAAACCCTCCGCCTGTCCGCACTCCAGACAGATCCTGCCGCGTTCTCGTCCACATATGCTCGTGAGGCTGCGTTCCCGGAGGACATCTGGCGCCAGCGCCTCGATTCACCTCTGAAGCAAGCCCTCATTGCGTCCGTACAGTCAGACGCCCAGCCGTCACCCCAGTGGGTCGGGATGGCCTGGATAATAGGACCTTCTGGCGTGCCCCCCACCGTTCTGGCCCCCTTTCAAGAAGCTGGCGTAGGTGCCAACTGGGCAATATATGGCCTGTTTGGCATGTGGGTGCATCCCGCACATAGAGGCAGGGGTGTCGGCGCATGGTTGGTCGACGCGTGTCTGCACTGGGCGCGGACCAACGCCGATCCCAAGTTTCCGCCCGAAGGCGATGGCGGTTTGGAGAGAGTGGTGGTTTTGCTCGTCCGCGATGACAACGCCGCTGCGCGCGCACTGTACTCCAGAATGGGGTTCACGGAGTTGGAGGGGATATCGTCAGCCGAGGGAGAAACGTGGATGATAGTTAAAGTAGAGGAAGACAAATGACTGTATGACAGTCTTGGGCACGTAATGTCGTCTCATTGACTGGTGCCTCTATACTAGCCAATTATTCATTCAAGACAGGTGATATCCACTGGACAGAGCAGCATGAACTCAATAATGAGAAACGACTTTTGTTAGCGTACATTATGATGCAGTTCCACGCGAGTATAACAAAGATCCAACCAGGTATGCAGAAAATCGTGCAGAAAATCCAAAGATCAGCAATAGACTAAACAACGAACGGGGCATATGTGGGCCACCCAATCAGACCTCGGCGGGGGTAGTCTCCCCCCGCTTGATGGATCGCCTCTCTGCTTGCTTGTCCTCTTTATCGGGTGCACCCGCGGTGTAGAAGCAAAAGAACAGACAGACGAAGATGAAGAAGAGTGTCAAAGTGACGGGTATGCGCACTTGAATTCCCGTGCTCTGGTAAAAGATGATGCCAAAAGATGCCAGGAATGCAATCAACCTGTTCCGGGCCGATCAACTTTTAAGAATGCTTCCCTAACATGGTACACATACCCCCACATCAACAACACGTACGGAAGAGAACATATAATGGCGAGCCTTTCGAGACCGAAAGGTTCTTTTAGGATACGTTTCAACACAATGACCTGCAGAGATGTAAATCGAGCGAACGATGGGCAGGAATGGGTGTTACCGCTCGTAATGGTGTGTCGGCCCCCTTGGCACGATACTGCTTGAAGATGATGAGACCAATGATAATGCTCCCAGCACTACAAATGATCGAAGTATATGCCACAATCTGCACCGCTGTTGGTGAATCAAGTCCGCCAGTCCTGCCCGCATCGGCCCAAGCAAGTAGCCCTACATTCGTGGTTAGGAGCACTGTCGCCTACAGACAAAGAATGCGCTTTCAAGAGGTGACACAAAGTGGAAAGGGCATAACATACCAGCAAGTTGGAATCACGGATACTTTGATCGACTTTGTGGACAAAGCTCGACCAGCGCGCCAGGGTAAAGTTTTCGTGGAACGAGTGCAGTTCCACCGCATACACATCGGGAGACCTGAAGAAAAAGGGCGCAAGAACGGATAGCAGCACAGAGCGTTTGTATGGGCCAATCGCTGGCCTCGTATCTTCGATATCAAAGTAATCGTCGCTTTGGCCATAGGAACTTTGCAGCAGACCGTCATCTGTTTGCACATTAAGATTCAGAATGAGACAGTCTCCTGTTTTTCTCACTGTAGAGAGCCATGAATCTCGCTAATGAAAGGGGTGAAATGAGGACGAGTAAAGATCGGATCGGGCCTACCTATTATCCATGCACCATGTCCGCTCTCTTCCCGGATGTCCGCTATATCATAACAATGAGCGCGTTCAAAATGACAAGACGACCCGCACCTTCAACCTCTTTCACCACATTCAGCATGTACTCTAGGTCATGCTTGTCATATGGCGAGGTCGAGAATTTGACCAAGAGTCTATCTGTACAAACATTCAGACGAGGAAAGAGACAGTGGGATTCTCGCCTGACCTGCGGCTGCCTGCAGCAATACGTCTTTAAGATTCCCAGTTATTTCCTTGGTGACCGTAAACGTCGTCGGAAATAGCTCGCAGTGCTTCCTACACGCCGCTCGATCCATCATCTTGTCGTCATTCGTCCGAAACCGCGCTCACCAGTACTGCGCCCCGATACCTGATTCAAGCGATCAGCCACAGAAACGCCGACCACAGCGCATGGACGCACAATGCACTCTTGAACCCTTGGACTTGGTGCACTTGTTCGACGTACACGGAATATCCACCTCTTCATGACCAATACCCTCGAGCCAAAAGATGCGCCGGTCTGCATGTGACACGCAGTAATATGCCGTCGTCGTAGTCCCGCCACGGTTTTGCACGTCCAGAACCAAATCCACCTCCTGGTCCTCGAGAAGTGCCTGCAGTGCAGCGCTCGCAAAAAGTATGTCAGCGCCCTTCGTAATCAGGGCGTGTGCCTTCGGGTTGAGGACGTCGGTCGATGTGGACAGTCTCTACTCCCGTTGCGTGAGCATAGGCGCCGAAGCCCACAGGCAAGCGCTGCTCACCTTTTCTTGATGGAAGTAGTACACCCCCTCGTCTGGGTGCTTGACCCTCGTCCAACCTGCGGGAAGACTGCCCAGTACACATCACCGTCAACCCCTGCTCAACGAACAATGACAACAGAACCCACGACAAGAGATCCAACGTGGACAGCGTCCTGTCCCGCAAGCCCTTGAGGGTGCTCGTGCCTGACACCGAACCGCTGGTGACGAACAAAAAGTGTCAACGACGGTCGAACCTCGACATCTTCACGTACCTCGTAGCACCCGCCCCACCACGTTTCCTCAGCGCCGACGGCACGGTCGTCTGCAACCTGCCGAGTTCGTTCAGTAGCACCGGCGTGGAGGGGTTGGAATTGTCGCTCATGTGAACCGTAGACTTGGACTGCATGAGGTTAGCAATGTATTCGAAAAATGGGAATTGAACGTAAGAAGAGAAGCGAGCGCTCAGGTTTTATACCCGCGTGGGCTGATTCCATGGAGTCGAAGCCACGAGGATTGTGAGATAGATGTATTGCGGCAGTCAGCGCTGACCATGATGTGAATCAAGCAGGCTCAGCTATGATATGAGCCCTCTTTGGGTCGGATCCTGCATTCACTCACCAGCGCGTCCCCACGAGTGAGTGTGAGATGGAAACAACGTGCAGGCACGCTGACGCTGCCAAGGTCTTCGCGTACTGCCCTGTTAGTTGGCTGCAGTGACGCCGCATGCTTATACAAATCAAGATCCTCAGAGTGGTACTCATCACAAGTAGCATGTAGTAAACAAATAGATGGTCAACCACTGGCCTCCTCGCTGTGCACATATAACAACCAATCCGTTGCTCCGAAGAGGCAGGCAGTGAGGAGGCGGATACCTGCCGTGATCCCCAATCTTCCCCAAGGCATCGACCCAAACCCATTTCCGCGTCTCAGACCTTCCCAGTGCTCAGCATGGGCCCGCCTTCGACCGCGAGGCCACTGATCCCCGTTGACGGACTGTACGACTGTGTCGGGATTCGTGGTTGCTACGTACCAAGCCATCCAGTACTGATTACTGCAAACAGTTAGGTCAGGGACTCGGTCTTATTTTGGCTATCACCTACATGCTTCCACCAATCAGAGTGGCCACTAAGGCGGGCCTTACCCGGCCTGTCGACAAGAAAGGAATAGTCCAGCTTTCGTGCGCTTAGCTCACGGAGTTTCCTTGAATGACTTGATTGCAGGCAATGAGTTCAACGTCGTGGTAACATCCTTGCAGATTTGAAGGTTGAAGTGGCGTTCGGGATTCGGTTATGCTTGACGCCGGAAGTCAACGAGGACGCAGCGTATGCGCAACGTGGACCAGTGGTGTTGTACAATGTCGGGAAACTCTCCTATTGCTATTCGCTCCCGCGTTAACGTCGCGGCAGGATCAATTTCCATTCAGTGGGTTTGAGACATCGAACCCTGATCTCGTCAAGGATCATAGTTTCACGCAAAATTTGGGGACAAAGACGGCCATGTCCGACGACGCCCCACGAGACATTGAAGCAACGGGGATGAGCGGTAGGCCAAGTCGCAGTCATTGAAAGCCCTTGCGACGAAGCTCTTTGCTCAGACTCTGCGACCTGCTTTGGCGAGATTTTGCCAGCTGATAAGACGGCGGGCCGGGACCTGAACAAGGATGAAAGAATGAATAAAAGACAAGCCAGAGCAATTCAACCCACAATTGACCACCGATCACACTATTATCTGCGTCAGTCAATATATTAGTTAAGCACCCGTAAGTGAATAAACGTGTCAGTGAACTATTGATACTAGCTTGTTGAATGATGTACCGCGTAACACACTACGTGACGATAGCAGTAACCTTCCGGCCTATGTAAGCATGTTGTACTGGTTAGCGTACCCATAACCTAAACCGTTCGGGATACTTAGTGATACTCAGTATCGTGCCTTTTGAGGCAAAGGTCATGGCCCTGGCAGTCTAACCTTGCACCAATCATTGCATACTTCTCACAATCATACACACAATGTAAGGTCGAAGCTGCTGTCAAACCACAGCTAAACGCGTCATGCACAGACCCCCCCTCAAGCCGTCGCGTCCGAGTTTGCTCGCAAAAACGTGGGCAAGCATCGCCTTGTCATGTGCCGCAAAGACGACACCATAACTCTTCACACCGTCCGGCTTCCAACTTTCCGACCCTAGAATGCGAGACTGGTGTGTTGCCTCGCCCGCCTTTCCCGCACGATCAAAGCCGACGAGTTTCCCATCCGTCCCATCCTTGTGGATCATGAGGTGCACACCCCGGATATCGCCATGAACGTAGCCCGTCTCGTGAAACGCGTCCAGTCGTGTCGCCATGCGCGTCAACATGGATTCGGAGACATTTTGCTCGGGTAACATCTTGTAGTGTTTGCTGAGGTCGTCCATGACCACCATCATCCAGCCATCGGGCATCTCCTCGACACCCCGCACCCTCGGGGCAAAACCCAAGTCCGCGCAGGCTTGGTGAACGTCGACCGAGTATTCTCGAGCGAACTTGATACAGATCCGGTCTTCGTCGTTGGGACCCTCGTAGCCAAAAAAGATGAGCTTCTTGCCCAGCTGTCGCTGGTATACAAAGTTTTTCCTCGCGTGGTCGATTCTGGAAACATAGCTCGTCATGTACGGGAAGAGTTGGGTCGACGTCCATGATAATGGATCTGGCTCTCGCAGAGTCTTGTAATATTCCTCGAGTGTTTCTGTAGCCTTACGCAGCGCAGCGATGCGTCGTACGAAGTGTATCCTGCTGTCGCAATCAAAGTCAAGTGTGGCTGACATGTCATTGTTAAGGGAACAAGAAAATGACATGGATGACAAGGGTTCGACTGTCGGACGTAGATTCCAAGCAGCACCGGAGATAACGATGGACATTGACATTCCTGTGGAAAGATAGTCAGCGCTATGCAATCTTGAAAAGCACAGACAAACCATAGAATCCAAGGAGAAAGTATGGCAACGGTGAATGGGGCATCTCAGGCGCTCTCCATCTGGTAGACTCAAGGTAGGATCCTATATTCTGGAAGTATGATCCCCCACCAAACCCAGCTACAACAAAACGATGGCCTTGGACGGAGGAGTCATCATCAGTTGCTTCACCATACCAAGAAGGCTCGGTTTCAACAAGGTGAATACCGCATTTTTCCAGGACGCGCTGGGCACTGTAGTAATCGTAGGAAGCCGACAAGGCGTTTGCAAACTCCCACGCAAGTTTCTCGTCGTCGCTAGTTATCCTGATGTCCTCGGTATCCTTGATGAACTGACCAAAGACAGGATGTAACAACCTGGCCGGGATGCGTGGTTGGGCACTCGCAGGGCGGCCACAGGGGATTGCTGTCTCATCCATTCTCTGCCACCGAGCGAAAGCTGCACAGGTAGCAGCGACAGAAGGCAACTCTGGCGGTCTATTACGAAGGAATTCGGCGCGTGCCGCTTGAATCGTTTTCACTTTTCCACCACACAACGGTCTCAATCATGGCGATAGGCTGTGGCAGCAAGACTTGACTCACTTTTTGGTACCTCGACGACAAGATGCAACGTCCACGAAGAAAATGGAGTGAAGTAAAGAACAGTTGCCACTTTCTCGCCCCACGAGATGATGCGGCCCGCTCCAGGCTTTTCAAGGATCTTGTCCAGTTCGTTGCTATCAGACGATGGGTCAATCCTGTATAGCGCCAAGTTCGAGGTGGGTACATCTTTCAGACTTGACCATGTCTCCCCGGCTGCATTCATGATAGCGTCGACTGGATCGTCCCTGTCCAACCTAGCGAGGGCCTTGGTGTGCTGACCCCGGGTCCAGCAGTGGATGTCCACAGGTGCTGATGTGACATCTATACAAACGCTAAACGACCCTTGCGTATACTCTAGATTGCGATGAGTACGCACTAACGACGAGGTGGAGATGATTTTCCTTTGGTTGCGGCTCAAACAAGTTTGCTAACTTCGCGCCATCCCGCAGGTGACACAGATCAGAGAGCGAGAGATCCCCAAGAACGGTCTCTGGCTTGTCAAGAGGAACAAGCGAATGCTGTGGAATCTCGTACAAATCAATGGAAGTCGTGTCTGGGCTGCCCACATTTTGGCGAATAAGCTGCTTCAGTTCTGCGACGGTGGTGTCCGGCGACGCCCTGACAGAGGAATGGTCGCCTAGGCTGGAACCGCATAGCCAAAACCACAGTGTGAACGACTCGTCGGACATGGTTGAAGTGGCCCAGATGATCTACCGTCTAAGGGATTGCCGAGGCGAGGCATGGCACGAATTCTCAGGATCACATGACTTTCAGCCAATCAGAAAATTGTAATCTAGGTCATAGAGATTATCTAATTATCTAAATCAGCCCAAGGAAACTCGCCAAGTCAAAAGAGCGCACTGAGATTCTGCTTGTCTTGTTCCACTATCCTTCGGGATATGCTCCCGATGGACTAAGTCTTGATGTTTGAAGGACTCGACAGAGTAGACGCATTGCACTGATCGTATACATTTTATCTGCAACACGGATCGTTTCAAGAGTGTTTCAAGCTTCCCTCAATCAACTACTGTCATCAGTAGCAGCAAGATAGATGCATGTTGTTCCACACAGACAGAAGTGCAGATATTGATATTATCATAGCAGAAAGCATGACATTGGAGAGCTACATGGGTTGCATTCTCAACATAGCATGTCATGAGGGTGTTAAGCAGCGTACAATGGGAGATGTGAATGAGGAACACAGACACACTGTTATAGCGCCTCAATTGTCTGGCATAAAGCACCATTGGTCCAGGTAGTGAAGAACAAACATCGCTGTGAAATATTTGAACCGAAACCGAGTAGCACGATTGGGTACAGAATGCAACGTACAGTATGACCTGTTTCATGCTTCAAGTTGTTGTTCTCCTCTGCAGTCTGCATTTGCGATGGACTCCCCGGCCAGATAGAGCATCAGAGAATGATCCTCCATGACTCATTAGCAAGGTCGTGTCCCAGTTGGGGGTGTCTGTTTTATGTAGAAGACATTGGATCGATGGTCTGAGCTTGTGGGGTGGTATAAAAGCGCAATACGAGGCATATGCGCAAGGACCAAAGATTGTCATAAAATTGGTGATAGAGATGCCACCACCACACGGAAGCATCCAGATATTGCTTACATACTTGGCAGGACACTTATTGCTTATCCTATCGTCAAGACAACTCCAAAAAAAGCATCTCCGGAATTTCGACGGATTTACAAGACCGTCTCGGATTAATTGCCCCAACGTAGTCACCACCGACTCTGTTTAAGCCGGTGGCATCCACGCTTTGAGCACAGATCATCCCGGAGAATCCAGTCGTACATAATTATGTATGATCCATCAACACAAGTACTTTGGGTAGCGTATGAACGAAGTAAAGAGCGTCTGGTACTAACACCGAAAGAAAGGCATGTACTACGTAAATGATCCAGCAAAAAGATCAACACATCATCACACAAGACATGCGCCTCTCCATCGAACGCAATCAGCGTTCCAACTTCCGGGAGGAAGGAGACAACGGTGGTGGAGAGGCGGGCGGCGTAAAGAACCCATCCGCAGTGATCCCCAACGTCTCCACGCCTGACCCAGATGCCTTGCGCAAGCTGCCCCGCCCAATAGATATCGAGCCTCGCATGCTCCCAAGTCCATTTCCGACCTTTTCAATGCTCAGCGTAGACCGCACTCGACTACGTGGCGTGAAATTGTAGGTGGCATTGTGATCACCGTTGACGGACCGTATCGCGGGGCTGGGGATCGGTGTCTTGCGTTGACGTGGTTGGTAGGGAAACACATTGCCGTTTGCATTTCCGGAGGCCAGAGTCGCCGTCATGCTCGGTATTCGGCTCTCCCTGGGCCCGGAAGTCAATGTAGACGCAGTATTCGCAGCAGGACCAATTGGCATGACAAGCATGGCATCATCGATGCTATCTTCATCATCGACAGTAAAGGAAAGGGGACGTCGCGCTCTTGATAGGGAAGTTGAGGAGCCAGAAGAGGAAAGGGGCGAGGGCGAACGAGAAAGGTGTCTCGGGGTTGATACAGGCTCAGAACGGTCCTTGATCTCATCAAAGATCTCGTAGTACCGTTGAATACAAAGTTTGATGACAGATCCCAAGGTGGTGCTCCCTTCGGAGGGGAGATCTGACAACTTGGAATTGATAGTCGCAGAAGTCAAGGAAGACGACAGAGATTGTCCATTGGTTAGCGGGGGACCCCCGGGAACTGCACATATCATCACGTCCCGCATGGGACTTGAACTCTTGACGAGGTTAGGACAGATAACGACAGCAAGATTATGCGCGTCCATACGGTTGCTCGAAGAATGGAGTGACACTTCGTGTAGGAGGTCTATATAGACATCGGATTCATAAGCGGGACACGCATAGATAACATGGGTGATCTCACGTAGAACATGGCTGAGCAAGATATAGACACATGGCATCAACTGTGGAAGGAGAATATCTCGGATATAAGCGACTGAGGCCATATCAGATGCATCGTTTGAAACCGGAGGACATTGTCGGATGGCAGGATAAAGTGATTCGGGAAAGGGAGGAGTAGGGAGATCGCGCAAGTATTTCTTGATAAGAACAGAGGCAAGGTAGGGGTCATCGAACGTCTCGAGAGAAACCACCTGACCTGGTTATGCTCGAGTCAGGGAAAGATCAGGAACTGGTAAGACACACCTCTATCGTATGCCTCTTGTACCTGCTTCAACAAGGCAGAGTTCGCAGAGCGTCTAAATAAGCCATCCTCCTTGATGCCTGCAAGGTAAGGGTGAGAAGTAAAGATTTGACAAACAACCCCAGACTCACCGCTTTCTCGAATATATTGAATCGAGTCCTTGACGACACGAGGAATTCCACCTTTCTCACCATCGCAGCCCATCAGGTCCTCAAGCGGCACGCCGAACACACTCGCGCGAACGGGTATAGGCATCTTGATCTGTGTCTCTCGCCTCATGTTCTCCCTGAAAAGACCCATGAGAGTAGCGAATAGCATATGTGCGTGCGAAAACGTACTGGTATACCGTGGGCGGAATGTCGATTTGAGTTAGAGGGACATGATAAGCGAGTTCGGACAATGTATCAATGTATACTAATTTGCGAAAGAACTTTGGGCTGCAAAGAACCTGTGCACAAAAATGTTATCAGAGAGCGGAGTACGAACCTGATGATAGCGCCAGCCAAGGAGAACAACACTGGAGGAAGATATGAGTTACGGCACACGGGGAGAATGCGGAGAAGCGCACTCTTTGAAAAGAAAGACGAGTGTACGATATACTAGGGAAGGAATTAGAAGCCAGGTAAAAAACGACAAGAAGCCTCACCAGACGTTTCAGGTTTTTGCGGTATTTACGGCTGAGACTGCGATAAGCTTTCCATAGCCAGTTCCAGTTTGGAGCGTGTCTACCCCCAGCGGCGAAGAACACTACCGTATAGTCGGACTCGACTGCCAAAGATGAGCGGGTGAGGCACCCATACCGTCGAGGAACGCACCGTAAAGGTCGAGATATGATAGGATGCGGCTGAGTGGTCTAATATTAACAAGGAATTCTATTCTCGAAAGGGAGAGAACGGACGAAAGAAGGATGTCGTACGAGACATGGCGAGGATCTGGAAGAGCTGATGCGCTGATGATGACCCTGACAGCATGCATGATCACTTATAAGCTTTAGCACACGATCTTGTGGCTCACATTGGTCTTGTCCTGCAAGTTTTTTGGATCAGAAAACCACGTTTTGCAGCGACGAGATGGAGACGAACTCATAGTCGACACCAGCCTGAAATATGACCTTGGCCATGACATCCTGAATTCTGTCACACGCATCCGGTTCTCCCACCAAAGGATCCTGGAATGCCCGCTTCCAAGGTCGCTGCAGAGGATTCTTGACGCCGAGGGGAGAGGTAGGAGAAGAAGGGGCCAAGGAGAGGGCAGCCAGTCTTTGTTTTAGATTTGGGGCCATGTTGGAGCTGGTGGAGGAGGAACATGCGCTGTCACCACAACCCTATGAACGTGTCCGAGTCGGTCGGTGCCGTATTACTATCCGAAACCAAACAATAGTTGGTGGAAATCAAATACCGACACAGCTCTTAATGCCAGGGCTGGATAATCTGGGCAGTTCCAGAGCAGATAAGATCATGAACTACGAGCGTGATCCGGGCAACGTCATCTCCATTGAACCAGGCCTTGGTCCGGTCGGTGAGATTACCCGGTATCTGCTTTCTCTGTGTGAGCTTGCAGGTGATAGATATTCCCATCGAGTCGTCTTCCCGGCTTTCTTCACGGCACCATTGCTCCCGGCGTGTCGATAAAAGCATCGCACATCATCACAATGAGTTCACTAGACCCTTTCTTCCCCTCAGCATGCACCACAAGTCCCTCTTCCCCCCGCTACCCGACACACCGCCCCAGAACATCCACAACCACCTCTTCAACAGACCGGACCAAGCAAACTGGCCTGACTTCACTTTCCACATCAACGCACTCACAGGTCAGTCTCGCTCGTTCAGGCAGTTCGCGGAGAGAGTCAGAGATGGCGCTACTGCGATGGGTGCCGACGTCGAGCGTGGTGGTTTGGGTCTGCGTCCCCAGTCCGATGAAGTAGTTGGCCTACTCACAGAGAACTCAATGGCATGTCTCTCACTTGGCACACACATGGCGCGTTCTGACTGTTGCTAGGATTGCCTCGCCCTCCTTCACTCATTGCTCGTCACGACAGTCCCCTTTGCCATGTTCTCCTCTTATTCCACCCCATTCGAGTTTCAACACGCCGTCAAGCTCGCAGGGCCCACGCGCTTATTCGTCAGCCCAACCCTCCTGCCATTGGCGCTCACTTCGGGTCTGCCAGATGACCATATATACATTCTAGGGGGTAGCGTCAAAGGTCGGATCAGCTACGGGGAACTCGTTGAACGGGCACGGCGAAATCACCTGCCGCGACTACCCGTACAACCGGCTCAGGCCGACACCCTCGCCTATCTCGTATTCTCCAGCGGAACGAGTGGACTGCCAAAAGGTGCGTCCCATCGCAGTAATCACGAACGCGTGTTCACTCCCATTCGACCCTCAGCCGTCATGATCTCCCATGGAAATCTCGTCAATTCTGTTTCTCAGATATTCGTGTTCACCCAGGAGGCACTCAAGGTCCGAGCCGTTCGTGTTTCTCCCCAATCACACCGTTCATCTTATGCATGCCTGAAATAGCCTCCGGTATGGAATGGCCCCGGTGGCATGAACGTGATTTTCAATGTTCTCCCAATTCACCACACCTATGGTCTCCATATCGCTGCCTTTAGATGCTTTTTCTCCCCGGTAACAATCGTCCTTCTCCCTAAATGGAATGCCGATATATTTTTTGATACCATCCCCAAGTAAGTCCCGTTCGTTGCGCATCCAATACTTCTTGCTGACCTTTACAATCCAGATACCGTGCTACGACCCTCTATTTGGTCCCATCACTCATCCATCAAATTGTACACCATCCCAGGTTTTTAACCACAGACTTTAGGACTATTCAGTTCATTAGCAGTGGAGCTGCCTACCTTCCTGTTTCCCTTGCGGAGCAACTACGCTCACGTTTTCCTAACGTGGAAAGGTTAAATGGAGGTGGGTAAATCATCACAGTGCATTCCCACTCCAGTGTTGATGGTAAACACAAGGATATGGCATGTCCGAATGTGTAGGGATACCGTGGTTCTCCCCCGATTAGACATTTCTCATGGTCATTTTCCAGACACTTGCCGCGTCCATCAAGCCTGTCCCTGGCATGCTCAGTGGACGCGCCAAAAACGTGACCGGGTCAGTCGGCATACTGCTGCCCGGCGTAGAAGCCCGCGTCGTGCGTGAGGACGGTCAACTGGCAGCCTTGAACGAGCCTGGGGAACTACACATCCGTGCTGGCTGCGTCGCACTTGGTTACTGGAAAAACCCCAAAGCGACAAGAGAGACATTCCAAGATGGATGGCTCCGTACCGGCGACCGGTTACGCATAGATGCCGATGGTGTTCTCTAGTGCGTATTTCACGTGCGGCCTCCCGTTTCCGCGGACTGATATATTCACTCCAGTTTTGAAGATCGAGCCAAGGTGATTCCTAAAAAAAGTACCCCATGCATAATCTGACCCTGTGTTTTACTTTTGCCCATAGGACACACTCAAGGTATCCGGGATGCAGGTTTCCCCGATGGAAATTGAGGAAACGCTCCTCCGACATCCCGAAAACCTCATCATTGACGCGAGTGTTGCTGGTGTGAGCGGTGGGCGTACAGCCGACGAACGGGTTCCTCGCGCGTGGGTCGTCCTTTCGCCTGACGGGGAGTCACTCGGTGCTCCCGCGGTCGCGGCGCGACTCGATGCGTGGGTCCGTGAGGCGCTGAGTCGGTACAAGTGGTTGCGAGGTGGGATTGACGTTGTTAAGCAGGTGCGTGTGATCTTCGTTGCTTCGCCGGTTTGATCGGACTGCCGGTGTTTCACAGATACCTAAATCGCCAACGGGCAAGGTGTTGCGTCGGCAGCTGGTTGAGACATACGAGACTGAATCGCGGACACGCGCGGCGAGATTGTGATGTTTTTCAGGAAAAAACATGAGGTCTTGTTTTTTCTCTGGATAGACTTCTTATTATCTATGTATACCATTCTATTGTTACGATCGTCACACTGACATGATATTTAGAATGATATGGATATCTATCACTACCGGGATCGACGTCTGGTGATCCAGGTCCATTAATTATACAGCCCCAAGTTCACTGATAAATGTCCCAGTACTTCAAGTGGCCGGAGTGCATTCTATCTTTAGGATTGTCAACGCAATCGAACTCGGACACTCGGTATCATACGCCGACGCTACTTTCTTCGATAGGAGTCCGTTTGTAGCCTTGCATCGACAGGTCCGTCAATTTGTCACAGTATCTATAGTCGTCGCCCAAACCGAGCGACTACTTGAGTCCACAGTCCATCAAGATTCACGTCCAATCGAACCCCTTTTCGCAATCACATGCCGATATTTGGACCCGCGGAGCCCGTAGTGCACGATGCTAGGTGGCTCCCGCGAAGACGCCACGAACCCGATCGTATCATCTCGCCCGAGGAGCGCGCGACGGGGCCGACACACCAGCATTCGGCAAAGCCTTAGCGACGGAAGCGTGTCTGTCGAACAACCCGTCCGACGCGCACCTCGCCCGTTTCTAGTCTGGCTACGCGTTCGCAGAAAACCAACCATTCGCTTTCGAACCATGTGCAAAGACATACTACTCTGTATGCATCATCTCGTCAGCCTGATGCGTTTATCGGCAACATACCAACGTTAACGCGAACGGACGCGGCATATAGGTATCTGTCCATGAATACGCCGACTTTGATAAATGCAACATCGGTATCAGTAGTGAACGCGTCATGCCGCTTAGTAATTACAGTAAAGCAACGTAGTAACTTCGGCAGTCCACCAACGTCAACTTTGGCACTTTCTTGAAACACAGAATCATATGTCTTTCCGCAAGACTACATGGCATAAGTATACTACGCAGCCAGCTTGAACGGGTAAAATCAGAATCAAGTAAGATGGCAAGATCCTGCCGGCGCCGAGTGGTGGCCGTTGTGTTCTTCCCGGCTTGCGATCCACTCTATCAGACCGGCCCCAAGTTGCGCAACGCCGCCAACGCCATAGTTACCCGGAGGCTGGTCACTCAATTGATCCATTTACAATATCGAGACAGCATGTGTGTCAAATAACTCCAACGCGTCTACCTCAAAATTTTCAATTGTGGACGAGGACGCGCCGACGGGGTTATGATGGCTTGTACGGTATGGTTCAACTTCTATCTCAGAGGAGCATGTCGGCGTTCCAGGCGTGCGTGGACGGTAGCAAACGATATCAGATAGATCATGATCTGTGCGTCGGTAATTCCACTTACCCGGGGTTCCCCGACCTGACCCACGCAAGGACGTATGGGCACAGCATTGGTCAGTTTTGTCGATTAAAGATGCTTACTCACGTACTGACGACGTTTGACGGCTTTGTTTCGAAGAACATGTATAAATATCAATTCCCGGTTACCCCCACTTTTTCCAGCCATCTTTTACTTCCTCTGGCTCACAGGTACTGGCTAGTAAGTTGACGCACCTGTTCCATATCTAGCTACTCACTGCCTACCGTTTTTACCAGCCTTTCATTTGTTCTTCAGCTACTCTAGCTTGCCGTTGACGGCCCGACAGTCCCTTTAATTTGACTATACTATTATACCTCTGCACGATGCGCTGGTATTCTGTACTCATCTTGGCTATCACCATAGGTGTCGTTGCCCCTGTCTTGTCCATTCCGATGCCGGGTCGGCTGAAGAGGGACGTCCAAAACGTCACCATTCGACATGTCAAGGACAAAAATTTCCCTTACGCCTCGGGTTCTGAGTAAGTACTCATCTGAAGGTTGCTAATGATACTAAACAAGCACAGGAGCATGAGTGCGATGAGACGGAGATTCGATCAGTGAGACCCACCTCAGTGATCGATATCTCAGAATATGATACTTTTGCGCATAGATTTGGGTTGTCGCCCCATCGAGAGGGCGACGTATCCGACGGCCCATTACCGAACCTAAAGCGGTTTGTTCCTTTTAAACGGATGGAGGCAGGACAGTGAGTCCCCTTTATCCTCCGCTGGTCGATAGTCGTTTGGCGGAACTACTTCAAATAGCCACGGGCATGGCTCAGACAGTGACTCAGACGGCGAACATGACTCAGACCATGAACACGAGGGCTCAGAACATGGCTCAGACAACGAACATGGCTCAGACAACGAACACAGCTCAGACCACGAGCACGAGGGCTCAGAACATGGCTCAGAACATGATACCACAGACGATGAACATGAGCATGGCCATGGGAATGGCCACGAGAACGGACATGTCTCGGAGCCCGAGTCGCCTGAAGAGAATGAGCATCATGGCCAGCAGAATGGGCATGTCTCAGATCACGAATCCGACCGCACCCCAGAGAATTGGCACGGAGACACCCCAGATGTCTCAGACGACGAACACGGTGGTTGAAACGCAAGAGAATGGACACTTGTTTCCTGGCAGTCAAGCAGCGCAGAAAGCTCACACGGAAATTCGGATCTCGGCGAGAGGGGAGCTGTAACTCGTTCATGCACGTTCACCGTGCCATTACTTGACGGGTTACGTCCATCCCACTGCACATAAATGCCTATTGCGTTACTGCCCATCTGTTTGTACCCTCTAACTTCGCGCCCTACATCATTTAATAGAAGTCTTTACCATCAACACTGGCGTGGGAATGCACTGTGATGATATACCCACCTCTATTTAACCTTTCCATGTTAGAAAGACGTGAGCGTAGTTGCTCCGCAAGGGAAACGGGAAGGTAGGCAGCTCCACTGCTAATGAACTGCATGGTCTTGAAGTCTGTAGTTGAGAACCTGGGATGGTGTACAATTTGATGGATGAGAGATGGGACCAAATAGAAGGTCGTACGTGCTCGCACGGCGCACCCGTCTTGCGTTCGTAGACGCCGCCGCCGCCCTTGCGGCACTTCCGCGCGTGATCGAGATCGCGAGCAAGGAGCTTGGATGGGGGCGTGCGCGCCAGCGGGAGGAGTGCGCGCATGGCATCAAGTTTTTGGGAAGCATGGGACTGACAGGTGTGGCCGAGGATGCGCTGGCCCAGACCCTGCCCCGGGCGTGGTTCCCGTTGACCTGCACATGGCTCGAGGACGGGTTCGCGGGGCTGCTCGGGTGGATGCCGAACGTGCGTCCGGTCGGTGCGTCCTCGTTCCGGTCCTCGTACAGCCAGACCAATTTTGAAGTGGGTGAGGTAGACGCGTTGAGAGACAGATACGCTGTCCCTTTACCCGTTGGTCACATCGCGCCGACGGACACGCCAGCGAACGGCCCTACTCCCTGGCGCGACTGAACGAGATGGTGATACAGCCTGCGTTGACGACGTCCTCGCACGAGTGGCCTGGGCTTGGGGACATTTGCCACCTTGTTAGTAGACCTGAAACGTTGGATCAATCTCTTTCTGCATAAACTCACGTGGCTCCTGTTGTGCAACACGTGAACTACTACTCTGGAAGACAATACGTGTAGAAATATCCCAATCATCGCGAATCGTACTACATACCCGCACTCGTCAGGATATCAATCTGCCCCGTTGCATCCCCCGTCCGTAAGGAAATGTTCTCAGATCATAGGTAGGTCGACGGAAGAGATACGCAGTAAAAGTCATGGTGTGAGTGGTGGCGTACAGCCGATGAACGGGTTCCTCGCGTGTGGGTCTATGAGGCTCTGAGTTGGTACAAGTGGTTGCGAGGTGGGATTGGCGTTGTTAGTAAGCAGGTGCGTGTGATCCTTTCGCCGGTTTGATTGGATTGTCGACTCGGTACGGTATTGGCATAGTGACACCGACGCTATTTTCTTCGATAGGAATCCGTTGGTAGCCTTGCACCGACAGGTCCATCAAGTGGTCACAATACCTATTGCCGTCGCCCAAACCGAGCGACTACTTGAGTCAACAGTCCACCAATTTTCTTCCCTGCGGAGCCCGTAGTGCACGATGCTAGGTGACTCCCGCGAGACGCCGCGAACTCGGTCGTATCATCTCGCCCAGCCGAGGAGGATCTGTCTCCGACATGGCCCTCATTCGGCGCCGTACTCGGACGGAAGCGTGTCTGTCAAGCAACTCGTCCGACATGTCCACCTCACCCGTTTCTAGTCTGGCTGTACGACGGCAGGGGAATCTGTTTCGTGTCTTGACATGCTCATTATCGACCGCATCCGATATTTTCGCCCAAATCCGGTGGCCCAGCCCCTCTGTCCCTTCACTTATACTCATGGGCCACGGCCTGCTCACTCCTCTCAAACGCAGCAAGCCCAGATTGTATTGTCTGTCCCAGCCACGCAAACGGAACGGGAGATCCGCCCACTGTGACACGATTATCGGCAACATACCAACGGTGAACGCGAACGGAGATAGGTGTCCGTGTCAAACTCGGGCGTTTCTAATGTAGGCTGAGCTTCGATAAACACAACCTCGGTATCAGTAGTGAACGGGGCACGTCTTGCCGATTAGTAATTAAAGCAACGTAGTAACTTTGGCACTTTCTTGAAGCACAGAATTGTATGTCCTTCCGCAAGGCTATACAGTATCTACTGCGTATTGTAAGGCCAAGCGAGCTTGAACGGGTGAAATCAATGGAGAATTAAGTCATGATAATCGTGAAAACTAACAATGCTGTGCCGGTAAGCGTGTAAGCAGGTCGCAGCCGGGGAACCCCGGGTTGCGCCTCGGCAGTCGGGAATGCCACGAATGGCAAGTGGCGGTGCGCCTCGACGCGTCGAACGGCGCGCGTCCGCTCGGCGCGACGAGGAGCGACCGCCGCTCGGCGCAATGAGCAACCCTTGATGCGAACGAGCCTGGACGCGCGCGGCAGCGCGCGAGAAACGATTTTGAGGGTCGACGTCAGCGATGTGCGAACGAAGGCGATCACGGCGAGTTCGAACGGCGGCGGGGAGCTTTCGATCGGCCCAAATTGAGGCCATAAGGATGCAGAGGGCAGCGCACGACATACGTCGATCCATCGTGGGGCCGAGGGCTGGGCGCTGGGTCGCCTGCTCGCGCGCGTCGGAGCGCTCCGAAGGGCAATCCAGAGCCGAGTCGCGCGGCCAATCACGCGCGTCCATTTACATACTTTACGGCGCCAGCCAATCAGCGGCGTACGTGGCAGGTAAGTTTTTCCTAATATGCGCACTTTATCGATTAATGCGCACTTAACAGCGACTTTACGCCATTTTGTGTGCACTCTGCTGTGGAGACTCATCCGTTCCGCCCCGTTTTTTCACCCTCCGTGTCCAATGGTGTGAGTACCACTGTCTGACCATTCTTCTCCTTGCCCATTCTGAGATCTGCGCGCTGTAGCCATCTTTCGACTTTCTGCCCGCCCGATTTGGCGAGATAAGGTAAGCACTGCCTGCAGGCTGTGCGGCATGCCCATGCCCACCTCAACAACAATGTCCTTGATGGTTATTCACTGCTCCCTACCCGTTGTCAAGTTCGAGTCACCCGCAAGACTTTCTTCCCTCTTACAGGCCGGCAGCAAATGATGAACTCAACTGCACCCCACTTTCCCTAGGCAAAATCTGGCTCCGAATGGGTTTCTGTGCAACGGGTG
>JBBPTV010000181.1:0-36539 GCA_038094275.1 Tubosaeta brunneosetosa | reverse complement strand
GTGCAACATATATGCTCAGGGATACTATACAGATCCTATTATTACCCTCCATTCAATGTGTACCTACATTTTCAAGCCTATCAAGGAAGGGCTAAAGCCAGGAGGAGCAAACTAAACATACCAAAAGCGTGGGAAACAGATCTGGAATTTAGGAGACTTTAAAAAACATATCATTATAGCTTTCACAGTGCATCTTCAAATGATTTGAGTGATAGAACATATATTTGAACATTAGAAGAACATGGTTCATGCTTTAAATGGCCATTTAATCACCTGAAAATATCAAAAATGCGAAATTGTACACAAATCATAGTGTACTGCCCTAGTTTGCTTTAGCTTGAAGTTGAGCACAATTCATGGTTTGTCTGACATTTATTCAGGAAAAAGGGTTTCTAGGGGCATTTCTGATGAAATCCAATTTGGATTATGCTTTTCTTATTCTCATATATATGTTCTATCATTCAAATCATTTGAAGATGCACTGTGAAAGCTATAATGATATGTTTTTTAAAGTCTCCTAAATTCCAGATCTGTTTCCCACGCTTTTGGTATGTTTAGTTTGCTCCTCCTGGCTTTAGCCCTTCCTTGATTGGCTTGAAAATGTAGGTACACATTGAATGGAGGGTAATAATAGGATCTGTATAGTATCCCTGAGCATATATGTTGCACACCATTTTCTATACCCCTATTGATCAAAATGTGAAAAAAGCGCCCTGGATAAGCCATTGAGGCTCTTGTAGACAACTGTACTGGTAGAGTTGTGGTAAAGTATTGCCACAGAGTCCCACATGTCCCAGGATTGCAGCCTAGCTTCAATACAGGACCCTATTGTCAAAAAGAGAGCAGGAACAGAACATCACATAACATTGATAGCTTTGTTTCTGGCAGGTAGCCCTTGTGGTATGTCATAGAGAGCCATAGTACATGGGCATGTACTCTTCAAGCCCATATCCTACATATGTCAAAAATGCAAATATGTTTTTGTTTTTGGCCCTTGTCCCCATGTTCTCTTTATAGGGCTCCTCAGAGCCTTGTCCAAGCAGATACAGTGATCAAATATAGTACATACATGATATATCTACACCAACACAATATAAATTCCTAGGAGGGAGCAAGGGAATAAAGGGAAAACATATTCTAGAGGTCATTTCAAATTGGGAAGTGAAGCAGTGTGGTGGCTCCTTTTGGGTATGTCACCGCTTCACACCTGCTTACATAATCGCTTAGATGCGCCCAAATGGATGCCTTATTGAGAGGTCAGTGGGATGCATCAATGATACATCAGAATTTATTGTCATACTTTTGAATCACTATCTAATAAGGATTACCACAGAATCATGCATTAGGGTCCCTGGTACTGGTGCCTCTACACGTTCATGGACTGGGTCTGATGTGTATGGCTGCTTCTTAGGTTGATTCCTAGGGTCATTGTCTCCACTTGATGGTGGTGTCACATCTGCTGTGACTCCTGGTAAGCCTTCCAGTTTGTCCAGCTCATCTGGATCCCCTTCAGGTGTGTTCTCTGTACCTGCTTGATGATGTATGTGCAGGGGCTCTGTGGGTGCATCTGGATGATGCTCGTTGTCATCTGGCATGTCCTCAGGGTCTTCACCATGGTCATGTGCCGCCACCATGTCCCCATTGCATCCTGTGGCTTTAAGCTCACCACTTGCATATGATACCTGCTTTCCCCCAAGCTCGTAGCTCTTAGGTCTGTCTAAGTGTTGTATGGGTTCATTGGGTGGTTTAGGTGGTATGGGCAGTGCTGCAGGTATGTCACCCACTTTGTATGTGATGTGCTGACCATCTGGTTCAGCTGGCATGGTCAATTGTATGCGCCCTCTCACACTACATCTCCCCCCTCAATCGACTCTGCTTGACACATCCTTGTGTCCTCCCACTCAATATGCATGTTGCCATGCTTGTCCCTGCTCTCTTTGTTGGCCTCTGCATCTGCGTGTTCATGCACAATGCATTCACTTTGCTTATGAATGGTGCTGCTGCCTGGGTCAACTTGTATGGATGTAGGTTGGGGTTCTGCATTGTGCTTTTCATGTGCACATTCCATTGTGTGGTCACCTGCACCTGTAGGTGCTACCTCTAGCACTCCCATGCGCTGTCCAGGTTGAGGTGTTCTCTCACCATGCGTACACTCCCTGCACACCTTCCTCCACTCTTGCCCTGCTTGCCTCTTCTCATACCCTGCTGTCTCGTCCCGCTGTGTGCTCTGCTGCATCTGGCAGCTCTGGTGGTATGTCTGGATGATGTGCCTTGTCACCTGTTGTGCCCTTAGGGCTTTCTGGCATTGGTTGGGCATTATCACACAATGCACTTTGTGTGCTCACATTGATGATGGTGGAGTGTGGGTGATCGTGTGATGCACAGCATGTGCTCATGTTGGTGGTGGCAGTGTATGAATAGTCGTGTACTGGGATATGCATGATCATATTGCCTTGGTCTTGGCTGACCTCAGCATTGTGTGAGGGGTGCAGTTGAGCCATACTTGCCACATTTTCATTGTTGTCGCAGGTGCTGGGCTTGGCGCTCATGTGGTTGATGCTCTCATTGCTGTATTCGTGGCTATCTGCTGTGATGGGTTTGCTGGTGGGGGTTTCATCTGTGGCCTCATTCCCAGTGAGAAAATGTGATATATATGTCAGGCAATGCACGTGTATGGAAACATAGGCCATAGCCGGACATTGTTGTACCTACCAAATGGGCCCCCACCATAGTTGTTTCCACTACATTGATGTACCCACCTGTATGTCCAACTATCTCATATGTTTAGGTAGTTCTACATATCAATTTTCATGGACTGTGTCCCACTCTTATTTTATAGGCTGTTATAGGCTGTTCTAGTCCAAACGATGCAGTTATATCATCCATAGCAGTGCATATGAATGCATACAGGTGCATTGTATATACCTACCCTCTCATCCTGCCCTATCCCCACCCCTGCCCTCTTGCCTGCTCCCCTGCTCAATTGGCCTGCATTCTTTGCTCTCACTGACCCACCCATCTATGCACTCGCTCGCCCCACCCTGCTCACTGCCTCCATTGTTTGGGATCACCTAATACATCGGAAGTTCCACAAATTTGTTGATCACATCAGCTGTCCTATTGGTCCACACGCCGCTCATGATCTGTGACGATAAGGGTGTGATAGGTTTGTACTTCTTATGCATAACAATTCCTTTGTCTCATATTTATATTTCTGTGTACCTTTTGTTAGTATAACAAAGTAGATAGATCCATATTGTTACCACTTTGGCCTCTGCTGACAAGGCATTGAAGTACATGTTAAATTCCTCTAGTGACCCGCCAATTTGCTTCTGGTAACAATGCATACAAAGCATCCTAGAAAAAAGTAGGCATGAATAAAAATAAGAGTCAGTGTTTACATACGCACCTTGCACTTTTGTTCAAGGGTGGACACCATGTCACTTTCCTCTTTGTCTTCTGGACTGTGGTAGTACCTTGATTCTGTGTATCTGCTTCTCTGACTCTTGCATTTCCTAATATACATGCTGCCATATGAGCTGAGAATATGATCATGGAAAAGATCACTCCATCCAGCATGCAATTTGACTGGTCTTCAACAACATCGGTGTTTGCAGAAGATGCCTTTAGATTGCCAACCAGGTGGTTTGATTTGCCAGAAGCTTGAGCAGTAATGCCTTCAACAACATTGGTGTTTGCAGAAGATGCCTCTGGATCACCAACCAGGCAGTTTGATTCAGGAGCTTGAGCCAGAGTAACATTTGCATCACTTTCTACTTCCTGCAGAGTAAATGTATTGATCACAGACTGCATGTGATGAGGGACTGATAGCCTTTGAAAAAGGTTAGCAGGGAGAGTCCGAATAATGAGTATGTGCAGTGGATTCTGAACTAACAGCATGGGAAGGGCTATCATATCATGTTAAAGTATGACCTCCAGACAACTCTGGAGTTGTACATGCGCCAACTCCAGCCATTTCTGACCCATTTCTTACCTTACCACTTTCAGACTCACTTATACCCATTATAGTATAGTCATATTATACCTTGTGTCATTCGCTTGGTGGCACTCCTAGTCCCTCCAAAAAAGTGCTACTGTGCCTTTGGTGTTTTCTGATCCAGCATGCCTATTCTCACCTATTCCACTCTGGAGTGTTCTGGAGCTAAGCATATGCTTGTCTTTGACACTATTTAATTCTCTTCAACTCCTTCCCTTCACCTCAGTTGTGTTCTGTACTTGCAGCACAGTCTGAGGTGAGACTTTTCTTGATCCCTTAACACTTTGTATTTACATTACCTTAGTTGGGCAATTGCTGCCCCTATTTAGTACTTTGACAGGTTATGAGCCCTGCTAGCGCACACTAGCATAACACTCCATGACCTCACACAACTCTGCTCACACAGTGTAATCACTGTTGTATCCCAACTACAACTCCAATGCCCTCTGAGACTTCCTCAATCATTGAGTGCCCCACTCTACTTGGACCTGAAAACTTCCAAGTGTGGAAACTATGTATCTCCACCAAACTCCACAGAGAAAAGGTCCTCAGAGTCATACTCAGTTCAGACATCTGCCCAACCACTGGTGCCTCTGCCTCTGCCTCTGCTAAGCCCCAAAGCTCTGCCTCTGTCACAACCAGCTCAGGAGATGAAGTCCGAAAATGGACCAAGCAAGATGAAAAGGCACATGGTATCATCCAGGACCATATCTGCAATGCAATCCTTCTCCAGACAGAGTCCTATATCTCTGCCAAAGACCTATATGACACACTCCTAGAACTCTACCAGAAGTCAGACCTCCCCTCCGCTCATCACTCCTATTGCCAGTCATTTGCATTGGAGTGGGATGGAAAATCCGACATCTCTGAGCACATTGCGTCCATCTGTGCTTTGGAGACTCAATTAGCAGGCATGAAGTATGTTGTTGACCCCTAAATCCTTGCCTTCATCCTTCTCCACTTGCTCCCAAAAACTCCAGAATGGAGCACCTTTGCATTGTCAATCATCAACACCATTGACGAAAGCAAACTCTCCTTCAACTCTGTCGAGATCCGTATTCTCTCCAAAATTGCAAGACTGAAGCTCTCCACCAAATCCAACTCTGCCCACTCTGCTAACGCCAAAGAAGAACAGAAAAAGAAAAACACTAAGCATTGTGAGTACCATCAAACTAGCAGACACAGCACAGAGGAATGCTGGAGCTCTAAGTGGTGGTTGCAAGAGTTGAAAGAAAAGTATAAAAAGGAGAAGGTGAACTCAGCAGAAGGAGATTGTAGTCTAAATACTAACCTGCCGGACAAAACAAATGTAACTAGTGCTCATGTAGACCAAGCCTTATACCACCACATTCAGGCCTACATCTCATCCAATCCCAAAAACATGCCGGAAGAGATCATCATCATCAACTCCGGAGCAACCTCACACATGGTACCCCACCAAAGTTGGTTCTCAACATACTCTATACGCTCTCCCACATGTCTGGTCCAATTCGGCGACAACTCTGTTGTTCAAGCAACCGGAATAGGAACAGTCATCCTGCACTCAAACATAAATAAATGCAACTATGAGATTGCTCTCAGCAATGTGCTACATGTACCAGAGTTCACACTGTCACTGATATCCGTTCCCAAACTATCCAAAGTAGGATTCTGTACATCATTCCCTGAAACATTGGACTCCTGCTCTGTGAAAAAAGGACATTGTACCATCATGCTCGGACACCACAGGAACAGACTATACTACACCGCAGTAACTCCAATGTGTGCTCCAGATTCCAGTCTCATCTTGGTTGATATAAACACCTTGCATCACTGATCAGGACACATCTCCGTCCCATGGATTCAAATGATAGTGTAAAAAGGCCAACTCCAAGGTGTTGACAAACTCACCAGAACTCCAAAATTCTGTGAACCATGCACCATGGGAAAACAAAAGAAACTCCCTTTCAAATTGCATGAATACCCATGCTTCTCTGCTCCTCTGCAAATGGTACACACTGATGTTGGAGGTCCAATAACCCCACAATCCCGTGAAGGGCACAGATATTGGCTTCTAATAGTCAATGATTACAGTTGCTTCCCTTGGATATACTTTCTTAAACACAAGAGCAATGTCCGGGACACTTACCTCCGCTGGAAATCCAACATTCAGAACTTCCTCCACACAGAAATCACAACAAAATGCTTTTCAGACTTGCATGTCCAGTTTATTCAGAGTGACGGAGGGAGCAAGTACACAAACAAAGACTTCAAAGATGTACTCTGGAGCGAAGGTATGCTTCTAGAAACCTCTGCACCATACACTCTGGAACAAAATGGACTAGCTGAACACATGAATGAGACGTTGTCACTCCTTGCCAACTCCATGCTCGAAGATTCCAAACTTCCAAAGTCCTTTTGGACAGATGCAATGTCCACTGCCACATACATCTCCGCTCAGAGCCCAACTTCCATCCTCAATGGGGATGCTCCATACCATGTGATATTCAAAAGACCAGTCGATTCCACCCTGTTCCAACCCCTTGAATGCATCAGATATGCTTTAATCCCAAAAGAACAATGACAAGGAAAGTTCTGAGCTCACAGATAAAAGTGCATTATGCTTGGATACACACACAGACAACAAGCATATGAACTCCTAGACTTGGAGTGCCAAACCATCATCTCCAGTTGACATGTCACTTTTGATGAGACCAAAACTATCTCTGACTCTAAAGCCACTCCTTGGACTTGTGTATCTGAGAATCAGTGGGATGGACTCAACACATATCCAATCTGGATATCTGAAACAACCCCAGATGAAGAGGAGGACGAACAAACTCCACCCCTTTTGGTCCCAGTGGGAGACACTCACGACACAGACAAAGTCCTTGATCTAGCAGACAAACTCAGTCACTCCACCTCCAACCATAAACTCCTCAACAAACTCCAATTCCATCACAAACTCCAGCACATCCCCCTGCACAGATGGTCAGAGGAGTTCAGAGAGGCAGTCATGTGTGAAAACCTGCAAATAAAAACCAGGATTATCAATGCACTCTAGATAAGGAAGCAAAACGAAAATGGAGGGAGTATGAAGACTCCACTGAAGAAGCTGAGATTGAAGACACCTTAGAACCCACAGAGTCTGAGGAAGAAACCTTCAATGAAACTCCTGATGTGCCAGGAGCCTTTTGCAGCTTCAACCAAATCTTCACTGGAATAGCCCACAGACCTATGGAGGAAAATCTATCCAAAACCATAAAAGAAGCCTATCGACACCCAGATGCAGACAAATGGAGATCCATGGTAGAGGAAGAACTCCTGAGTCTCAACACTAACCACATATATGAAACAGTTCCACTCCCCACCAGAGTAACCCTGATCACCTTGAAACCTGTTTTCTGGATCAAACAGAACAAAACAGAAATGTGGATTGATACAAAGTCTGGATCATTGTGTGAGGCTTCACCCAAAAGGAAGGCATAGATTATAAAGAGGTATTTGCTCCGGTTGCAAACCTTGACTCCATATGGACCATTGTGGCCCCGGCTGCAAAGTACAATCTGGAATTAGACCAAATGGATGTCTCTACTGCGTACATGAACAGAGAACTGGAAGAGGAATTGTACCTCCTACCTCTGGAAGCACTCTGTTTTCTGGGCAGAGCATATTATGATCCTGAAATTGACCAGACTATCACCATACTTCATGGTGCATGGTGTATGGTGTCGAGCCTCTGTTCCCATTTGACCTTGCAGAGGCAACATTTTTTCTTCCTGCTCCAGATGCTGAAGGCTTTTCTAGGACCAACCTTATAGCTTGGCATGCCTCACAACTCCAAAAGTGTCAGGACAACATCAACTCCATGCGTGAACATGTTCAACAATCTCAGTTCACGTCTATCAAGCACTTCGAGATGCACTTCAAAAATCATATCTGGAGCCAAGCATTTGATCTGGGCAACCTCATTTTAGTCCAGAACACTCAGATTAAAAAGGAGCTGAACTGAAAGACAAAGCCATGCTACCTCGGTCCGATTGTGGTCCTTCGCAGGACTACTGGAGGATTATATCTGCTAGCTGAGTTGGACAGTGCAATCTCCATGTTGCGTTATGCAGCATTTCGTCTTCTTCTGTACCATCTGAGGGCAGAACTGTTTATTCCAGTTATGGACCTGACTGGGTTGAACGATCTAGAACTCAATGAGTTTGAAGCTGAGGAAGAATGGGGAGTATGAAGTTGAGGAAAATGATGGAGCAGTCTCATATGACTAGCTTGCAAAATCAAAAACAAAAAGTCAATTTACATTTAGTATTCCATCCTGGTTTTTGTCTGGAGTCCTCTGTTCCATCCTAGGTTTAGTCCAGTGTCTCATCAATCATAACATCCAAACAGTCATAAAAACACAAAACACAAAAACATCAAACACTTCTACGAATAGGACAGTCTTCTTTTTATCTCTCATCTGATTCAAACATGGACTCATTACTTAGATTTTGATTTTGAATGTGTTGTTGAACAAATGCACTTTTGATCTGGACTGACATTCTTGCTATCTGTTTGAATCCAGTTTTGGACTCTTGGTATCTGAGTAGGTGTAGACGTCTAGAAGTCAAATGAAGAAGAAATGTTGAGTGGTAACTCGCATCCTGGTGTCGTTTCTTATATCCTTTCACTTCCCTTTCATTTGCTTGATCCTTTCTTCTTCGTACTTAGGGATCACATGGACTCAGACATGGACACTCAGACACAATAGACTCAATTACTGTGAATACAAAGAGAACTATCTACAATAATGGACTACTTACACACACGCATAGCCCTCCGGCAGATCTTGTTGATCTCCTCCATCTGCCCTCCAAACTCCATCGCCAACTTCCCCAACTCCACCATCTTCTTCTTCAATGTGGCTTGCAACATGAGCACCTTGCTCTCGAGGGCGTTGAGCACCGCTTCAACCTGGTCTTTGGTCAAAGGTTGTCCACATGTTGGACCCACTGGTTTCTTCATCGGCACCACTTCCACCACCTTGTTGTCCTCCTTCTGCTTGTCCTCTGGTGCTTCTGATTCTTCTGTGTCAAAGAGCATCTTCAGTGGGTTTGGGAACAGCTTCCCTCATCATTGTCCAGACGGTGCTGCAGCTGTCAATCTGGGTTAGCTCAAATCCAAGTACCCTGCATGTACTTACCTGATGCCTTTCCCTTGTCCACAACAACTTCCTCACTCACCTTCTTCCTGTAACGCTAAATGTACCACAAGGGATGTTCGACTCAACTTTGAAGAGGCGGATGCTCACGAAGAGGTACCACAGTGTCTCTTCTAGCTGGTTGAGTATGAATCGATGGACATGGACGAGGATAAAGGTTACGACAAAAGCCGTAGACTGAGGGTGAAGACGAGAGTGTTGGTTAAGGTTGAGGACGAGGATTGTGATAGGGACTGCAGACTGAGGACGAAAGTTATTGACAAAGGTCAATGATGATAAAGGAGACTCAGAGGACTTGAGAATCGCTCGAGGACAGGAGATTGCTATGTTGTATTGCATGTAATGGTTCTTATACTGAACTAACTAAGGACCAAAGATATTCTACGCTACAACGTACAGGATCAGAATGAGAACCATGATAAGACTAGCCCAGGCAGGGTGGACTCTCATGAAGAGGTCAACAGTATCCCAACTAGCAAGCTAGAATCGAGCGACTGGGGATGAACCAGAAGCCAGAGTGACGAGTGACGAGCTACTGGGAATAGCCAGGAGCTGGAGTTGCTACCTTGGATTGAGGATTGTCTCAGGACACTGACAGCCAACGAGGAATTGAGGGGTGGAAGAAGGCAGACCAGGTTGACCAGGTAGAATCAGTGTAAGGAGTAAAAGTACAGGGCGAGCGGTATATAAGTATTCCTATCATGAGAGAATGGAATGCTATGGAATATGATGGAATAAGGGAACACATGGCCGTTGTGAGAGAAACAGCTGTGGAGCTAATTGTCCAATCAAAAGGAGTTTACATAAGTGAGATGATGTGAATGATGGAAGTAAGAAAGAACGAGACAAACGATGGAAACAAGAAGGAACGAGACGAGAGAAAGAGAAGAAAAATCGTAACCCTTCCCTGCCTTCCCTTGTCCCTTCAATCGGTTGCATTTCATCTTCTGTTTGGCACATGATTTGCACACCTGGTCTGGCTGCCCCACACATGTCACCTGCTGCTTCATACACTGACCACATGTGGCCAGGCTCATACTTGCAATGGGCACGGTTGTTGTCTTCTTCACCAGAGGGGGTGTCTCTTCGTCTTCATTGTCATCTATGACCAGACAAGCACACTACCACCATGTTCAGTACCACGCTATCAACGACGACCTCTGTGACACACCTTGTTCCTTGTAGACCACACTGGTCTATCCATTCCGCTCACCTCTGCCAGACCCATTGCTGGGGGAGTCGGCTCCTTGTGCTTGCTCTCACTCTCCTCATCTGAACCAACTGGACTCTTGTTGAATGGCTGGTAGTACCTTGAATTGCTGGCAACCATTGCTGGCAACCTCATCTCCTTCAGTGCTTTCTCCCATTCACATCGTTCCTGGTCCTTCCACTCAGTGGCCCACTTCTTGTAGAGGTCGTTGCAGTTTTGCATCACTGTGAGGGTCCAGAGTTTGATTCTTCTTTCCAGACCCTGCTTGCCTGCTGCTTCGAGGCAATGTTGGACCTGTTCCTAAATGAGAAGTCAGTAAAAGGTCATCTGAGACAGTTAGTCACATACTGACGTGAACTCCCATCATTCTACCCATGCCTCCTGATCATCCTGCAAGTCATCCTTGTCATCAGGTATGCAGTCCGTGAGGTCCTGGACCTTCTTGCACACAGCTTAAAGGTTGGTGGTGGTGATGGTTATGGGCGTCAGGTTGTTGACATTATTCATGTATTGAAGGAGGTTGTCGATGATGGAAGAGTTTGTCAACATGGTGGAGAAATGAGAAAGAGAATGGGGAAAAGTTGAAGTGGATGTGGAACAATGGATGTGTCTTAAGTGTCAAACACATCCATTGTTCACATTTTCAAGGTCCACACCTAACCGAGTCACGTGACTGACTGTGGACAGTCAGTGTTCAAGTTCCCTGCAGATGTAGGAGCCTTCAGCTCTCTACATTTGTAGGGCACATTCCACAGGTATTCTAGGTATTGTTCATCCGTCATTCAAGACCTTCACCATGTCCTGTGTCCATCCATGTTGATCCAAGTTCAGTCCAGTTCAGGTTATCAGTATCCAGTTAGTCCACATAGTCCAGTTGATAGGTATTCAGGTCGGACATTTTTCATCTATCTCTTTTTGTTCATTATTGGTTCTTGCCTTCTTAGATCTTGTTGTTCCAACTGCACATATCTCTTCTGCTTCGATTTCAGTGGGTGGTCTTGGGATTTGCAGCTGTAGATAGGTATTCTTCCTTAGATCTTCTTGCTTCAAAAGTCCTGGGAAATACCAAGACTATAAAGCCTTGTACCATGTGATTGCAATACATCTCCCTCTTACTCTCGGTTTTGTTTGTCATCTGTTCTCCTCTCATTGTTGTTGTCATTTGTACTGTACTCTCTGTCTTTGTCTATCTGGTTTCCATTGGACTGGACTCGTTGTTCTCTGCTTGTTTTAATCCGGTTTTTACATTGGATTACCCTCCCTTTGTGCTAGGTGTCATATAGCTACCCCTTCTCACTATAGCATCTACTTATGAACCCCTTGGGACGAGCCTAGCTTGCACCACCCTTTTTCTACTGGTCCCCTCTGCCTACAATAGGGTCTCCCTGGATGTGACAGTGGTACCACCTACCCATTTACTATCTTTACAGCAAACGAAGGTACTCCCACTCATAGTTGGATCCTGGGCAACTATCTTGTCCTGTTGCACATAGAATTATCCAATGTACAAAGTAATAAATGACATCATACCATCTGTTTCCATGCCTATTCACCAGACATGAAGTTTTGATATCGTCGTTTCCCAGAGTCTTTCATAAAGTCACAATACAGAGCATAGTCAAATTCACCATGGAAGTCAGGGTTTGACAACATTTGTGCAATAAGGGCATGAGCAGGGCGATACCAGAATTTGTATATTTAATCCATCCAGGCTGGGATGTCACCTGTGGGCCACTCACCTTGATATCTAAGCTTGAAACTCTTCCATGGCACATCACCAACTTGTGTTGCGTTGATCATATCATATACATCTTTGTGAGTTCTGAATGGTGGAGGGCTATCTGCAGCATGTAATGACCATGTCCACAGCTCACCAAGCCGATTGATATTGCCTGCAGACATTTCTGCCTGTCAGAACAAGAATTCAGCAGTCTCAAAGCCTAGCTTGGAACTGTATGGAGACCAGTCATCATGGCCAGCATTTGAGGCAGGTGGTGGAGTGTTGGGATCAATAGGTTGGCTGTTAGCATCACAAGCATCACCTAGACAATGTATTTTTAGTATTGGGCAGCAACCAAATACATCAGAGTTGCATACTTGTAAGCTTATCATGATATTGTTGTGAAACTCCTCTGGCCAGTTTGGGTGTGGTTGAATGGCCAGACAAACTTGTGGGTGCTGTTGTCAGTGACGGATGAAAGGAGTAATTATGGACTAATGACCAGTGGTGTTAGAGACCAGGAAGTTGTCAAAGTACTAAATAAGGGCAGCAATTGCCCAACTCAGACTATGCTGCAAGTACAGAACACAACTTATATTCACCTAAATAGGGGCAGCAATTGCCCAACTAAGGTAATGTAAATACAAAGTGTTAAGGGATCAAGAAAAGTCTCACCTTAGACTGTGCTGCAAGTACAGAACACAACTGAGGTGAAGGGAAGGAATCGAAGAGAATTAAATAGTGTTGAAGACAAGCATGTGCTTAACTCCGGAACACTCCGGAGTGGAATAGGCGAGAATAGGTGTGCTGGATCAGAAAACACCAAAGGTGCAGTAGTGCATGTTCAGAGGGACTAGGAGTGCCATCAAGCAAACGACACTAGGTATGACTATAGTATAATGGGTATAAATGAGTCCAAAAGTGGTAAGGTAAGAAATGGGCCAGAAATGGCCAGAGTTGGTGCATTTACAACTCCGGAGTTGTCTGGAGGTCATACTTTAACACTCCCACTTGAGTGCAGTCATAGACCCATGGCCCTTACAAACTTCCATTGTTGCTCACAAGGTAGCAGTTTAGTGAGAATGTCAGCTACCATGTCTCTGGTAGAAACATACTGCACCACAGCTTCTCCTTTTCTGACCAGATCATCTCGGACAGAGTGGTATTTCCATTGGATATGTTTTGTCCAAGCACGGAATTGTAGATCCTGGCATAAAATGATTGTGGCCTGGTTGTCGCAATGGAGTGTGGTTGGTCCAGTCTGTGGGTGTCTGATTTCTTCAAACAAAGTCCAAAGCCATATGAGGTGTTGGCCTGCATTGCTGAGTCCGATGTACTCTGACTTGGTTGAAGCTAGGGCGACCATGCTCTGCAGTTTGCTGGACCAGGAAATGGCACCTTGATTACTAATGAAAACATATCTGGAAATGGACCTGGAGTTATTGGGGTTTTGTGACCATTTGGTGTCTGAGAAACTGTGGAAGTCCATGTCTAGTGACACTTCATTTCTATCAAATCGGAGTTCCATGTCTGTGGTGCCTCGAATATAATGGAGAACACATTTTGTGGTATTCCAATGACAATTTTTGGGGGCAGAGCTAAAACGGCTGAGGGTTCCAACAGAGTACACAAGGTCTGGTCACGTTCCCATTATAAGATACATGAGTGAACCTATGACCGTTAGGTACTGTCAAAGTATAACTCCAGACATCCCCAGAGTTCACACAGAGACCAGCTCTGGTCGTCTTTTGCTCATTTTTCATCCTACCTCTTTCAGACTTGCTTATACCTATTACAGTATAGTCATACCTTGTGTTGATCGCTTGGTGGCACTTCTACTCCCTTCAAACATGTGCTGCTGTGCCCTTTGTTATTTTCCGGAGCAGTGTGCCTAGTTTCGCCTATCTTGTTCTGGACCTTTCTGGAGTTTAGCAAGTGCATATCCTCATCACTATTTAACCCTTCTGACTTCTTTGTCTCACCTCAGTTGTGCTCAGTATTTGTGGCACATTCTGAGGTGAGACACTGCTCCATTCTTAGTACCCTGTATTTACTTTACCTTAGTTGGGCATTGCTGCCCCTATTTAGCACTTTAACAGGTATGACACCTTGGTTCCATTGATGATCATCTCCAGTATTGTGGAATTGTCCTCCAGATCATTTGCAGATAGCAACAGGCCATGGAGCATAGGAGATTGGCTTGGAGTGGAGTTGGCCATTCCAGTGCATTGGAGGACGGTTTGTGCATATTGGGTTTCTGATAAGGAGATGGTATGGAGATTTCAGTTGCATCAGACTTCAACTCCTAGGATAAACTTCACCTCTCCAAGATTGTGCATTTTGAAGGTAGATGACAATGATGATTTCATGGAGTTCATAAAGCTCTGTGTGCTGGTGGCAAGAAGTAGATTGTTGACGTATATGACTAGGAAACAGACCTGATTTTGTTTTCAAAGGATGTAGAGGCATGTCTCCATGTTAAGTTTGGTAAAACTGAGTTCTCCTAACTTTCTATTGAGTGTTTTGTTCCATATCTGGCCTGCCTGCTTGAGTCCATATAATGATCTCCGAAGTCACCAACAGTATCCAGGTTGGATGGGTACTCCGAGCTGTGAGAGTCCAGCGAACCTCTCCCCCTAGGGTACTTTTAACAATGGACTCCTGGACATCAAAGTGATGCCATTCAACCACACCGTTAGCTTGCAAATTGTAAGGGGAGATCCGGATATGTCAGATACCATACTGAGCAGATAGGATATCCAATGCCTGCATGAAAGGAGAACTGTTGTCAGTGACAATTTGGGTGACTGTGCCCCAACAACAGAGGATATCCTCAAAGATGAAGGATGCAATGGCAGATGTGTTCTTGGAATGCAGCATCTGCCGTTCTGGATACACTGTGAGGGCACAACAAGCTTGGACGATGAAGTGATAGCCCCCAGAATGAGGCATCACCATGGTGTCAATGTGGACCTTGTGGAACAGTCAGAGGGATGTGAAGTTTTTGGGTTTGACAGATCTGACACTCGTGACAAGTCTGGATGTACCATTTGATGTTGTCCATCAATATGAGCCACCAGAACTGGATGAGCAGGCATGACTGGACTGAGAAGACACCCTTGTGTCCAAGGTTATCATGCGCCTCCTCAATGAGTCTGTAATGATGTTCAACAGATGGAATGAGCTGATGACAGCCGTGCGATTCACAAGGGTACAGAGATCTGTGGAGGACAAAGAAACGGGTGGCAGAGTTAATGAAGGAAGTGAAGTCAGCATCATTGAGGTCAGGTGGGCAGTTATGAGTGTCAAGAAACTGACGAATATGGATGAGATGATCTTCTTTGGCAAGTGCTTTCGGAGAGCGAGGGATGACCAGATCAGAATCTGAGTCTGGATTAGCATTGAAGAAGATGGATAGGATGGGAGGGGAGTGTGGTTGTCTGGAAAGGTGAGCAATGTTCGAAAAGGAACAGACACAATCATTGAGTACGTGTGTGGAGAAAGAGTACACATTGTCCAACCAATTCTTGAAATCATCATGATCGACCAGATCATCATTGGAAGGAGGACGACATGAGTGTCCATCTGCACCAGTATGACGGGTGGCAGGGACATGGACAAGATGAAAGGTAAACAAAAGGATACCTGCAATCCAACAATTGATCATCACATTTGGCTGCAGATCCGGATTGTTGATCATGCCCTTGACATATTTGGCGTCCATTTTGACTGTGAAGTTAGCAATCCCAAATATGAAAATATGGACTGCTTGGAGTGCTTGGAAGAGTCCATATAGCTTGAGCTTTGCCTGAGAATAGCAACTCTCAATCTCATTAAGGCTGATGGAACCAAAATGGTTGGGATAGTGTTTCCCATCATCTCCTTCCTGTGATAAGATATACCCAACTGTGATGATCGAGGTATCAACTGCAAGGATAACCTCATGTCCAGTTTGTAATCCAGGCAACACAAAGCCAGGGAATGACAGATAGCATCCTTCAGACACAAAAATGTGAGCTGCTGCTCCTCATCCCACTCGAAAGAAGTGCCCTTCTGTGTCAAATTGACCAATGGACAAGCAATTGTTGCAAAATTTTGAATGAAAATGTGAAGAACACCGCACACACCTAGGAATCCATGTACTTGAGTAAGGTTTTGGCACTCAGGCTAGTCATGGATTTTTTGAACTTTGTTCTCATGTGGGATACGACCCTCAAAGGTACACTTGTGTCTAACAATAGTTGCATCCAGTGCAGCAAGGATGAACTTTTTGGCAGAGACAGTCACTCCAATGTTTTGTAAACGCTGAAGGATATGATGTATGACCTAGAGATGCTCCTAAATGAAGCAATGAATACCCAGATTGTCCAGAATGGTCTGATGGACCTGTCCAAATTCTGATAACGGTCAGTGACAGACTTTATGGGAAGATCATCGATGAAAGGATAAGTATGATGAGGAATCTCGTCCTGAAGCACAAATGACATGTCCACTTGATAGATTTGGACAGCATTCATATACCCCATGGGCACAGTAGTGAGATGATGCAGACCCATAGGACTATTGAAGGTAGTGAGGTCATGAGACTCTGGATGAAGAGGGCGTTGGTTGTATCTGGTGAAAGACTCAGTGAAGTGTTCAATGAAGGGAGCAGTGGATGAATCTTGGATTGTGGTGGCATTAAGGGGCTGGAGGTCATGTACAAGGCGAAGACTCTTGCTATCCTGCTTAAGTACACAGAACCAGCGAGAGCAATAGGCAGCAGTGGACGGTTTGTATACTCCGGACGCAATCCAGTCCTTAATGATTTGAATGGCTTCATTCCACATGCCAGGAGGGACAGGTATGTTACAGAGGACCCAAGGAGTATGGAAGATGGTAGGAATTTTGACAGGAGGAAAATAATGTTTGTTGAGACAACCATGCTCAGTGGGAACCCAAGCAAATGCCAGTGATCACAGACTAACCAACAAAGAAGCTTGACTTTGTCAGGCCAGAGCAAATTTGCAGGGTCAAGATCTTGTGTGAAATGAAGTCCAGGAACAAAATTGGGAGGATGAGAAGGTAAGGGTTTTAGTCCAGAAAGCAGATTGTCCAGAAGAAACCAGGTAATCTGGAACTCTTCATTGATAGGAGCAATAACAGATCAAACTTTTTTTAGCAACTGGCTTATAGACCAGAGAATGAGAATCAAGATCATATGAGTAAATGGATGTGAGAGCAGATAAAGTGTCTGGACTGAAGATGGACTGACTCGAGGACAAGAAAGGATAGTCCGAAGAAGGAGGAATAGATCCAATAGAAAGCAGTGGAAGACAAAGATGTGAAGTTGAAACAAACAAAGACGAGACACAAGATTGCGAATACGAATGTGGATTGCCAAATGAAACAGATTTGTTACCAGACTCTCCCCAACTAAGAAGCAGATCATTGGTGCCTAAAAACCCATCTCGAGCATGGATTGGTGACTGCTGCACTATTTCTTTTCTCAACAACAAGGACATCCTTCAGACCAAGGACAGGTAGGCAGAGTATACTGTTTCCCAGTATTCAGATCATGAAGCATGATGGTCTGTGAACCATCAGGGAAATCCTTGGTGTTAGCACTCATTAAACAATGGAATGGTCAACCAAGCAAAAGATCAAAGTTGGAACATCCCAACATCTGAACTTGTAACTTGACTTTGCCTTGACTGAAGTTGAGTCCAAGATTCTCAAGTACACCCACAGTGGTATTGACACTTGTATTCGCTGAAGACATGCACATGACATGGTCTGACCAGATTGGTAAACTGAGGTCCTCCCAGATTCACTTAGGCATAGCGACGATCTCAGACCTGGAATCCAAAACACACATGATGGTATGACCAGTATCTCCAATCCTAGCCTTGATGGCTTGAAGAGGAAGGTTGTGGTGCGCAATGATGAGTCTGTCATCATTCCAGAGAATCCAGTCAGCGAACTCCTCAAGGGATGGTGCAGGGTGTCAACCAGCGAGCTCATTGACATGAGTGAAATGTGTTGAAGTTGAAGTGGTTGATACATGTTTTACGGTTGTGAGATCTTGGAACTGCTTCCAGAACTCTGAAGCGACTGCAAAGAGGTCCTTGACTTGGATAGAGACACTAGTGTCTAATACGCACTCAAGGACTTGTTTGGGAGCAGAATCGTCTTTGAGAGGGAACAAATACTTGTATTGCAAAGTGGAAATGGTGTTGGTAGTCAGAGGGGGACCATCAGCAAAACACAGGGTAACTGTATGCCACTGTACAGCATTGTACAGTTGGGTACAGTGCCACAGTGGCTATAGAGAGGTCCCCTTTTGTACAGTGTTGTCACAGTGTTGTCACAGCACTGACAGCACTGTAGTGGCTGTAGCCTACTGTATGACTTCTATAGCATGGTAGTTTTTTTTTCCACTCAAATTGTAGAAAAGTAAAATAAATCATATTGTGATGTATCTAATACATATCATCTGTACTCTACAGCCTACCTGTGTCGCCCTCACCTCACTCATTCAGTATGCAATCCATCCCTGCACTGGTGTAGGTGTGCCCTTCACCTCCCCTCATCATTGATGTTGTGGTGGTGAGTCACTGTTGTGCACCCACTCCCTCGTCATCATCCTGTTGGTAGTGGGTGTTGTATTTGCTCTGCCAGTTGTGGTGTGGTGCTGCTGTTGCATTGTCTTGTGGGTGGTGGACATGCTGTGCGCTATTTTACCTCTGTGCCTGTTGTCTTGGTAGGTAGTGGGAGTGCCATTGTGCCCCCTCCTCATCATTGCATGGATGGTAGATGTGCCACGTGCCATTGCACACCCCTATCCATCGTCTTGGTGGGTGGTTGGAGCGCTGTTGTGCCCCCTCACCCCCTCATTATCTCGTGGGTGGTGGGCATGCTGTGTGCCATTGTGCACCCCTACCCATCATCTTGATCAGTGGTGGGAGTGCTGTTGCACCCCCTCACCTTCCTGGGCATGGCATGGGTGGTAGGCATACAGTGTGTTGTTGCACACCCCTGCCTGTCACCTTGGTAGGTGGTGGGAGCACCATTGTGCTCCCTTGCCCTCCTCGTTGTCTTGTGGGTGGCAACCAGTTGTCTTGGTTGGTGGTGGGAGTGCTGTTGTGCTCTCCTCATCCTCCATGTCGTCTTGTGAGTCAAGGGGGTGTCATGTGCTATCATGCCTTCCTGTCCATCAACCTGGTTGATGGTGGGAGTGCCGTTGCACTCCCTCACCCTTGTCATCTTGCGGGTGGTGAGTGTGCCATGCACTGTTGCACTCCTCTCACCATGCTCATCATCCTGTGGTGGTTGGCATACACCATGTTTCCTTGTGTGTCATTGTGGTTGATGATCAGAGTGCTGTTGTGCTTCCCTTGTCCTCATCGTCTTGCAGGTGGTGAGCGACCTGTGTGCCTCCCTGGTTGTGCCCCCCTGCTCATCATTCAGGTTGGTGGTGGGAGTGCTGTTTCACTCCCCTCACTCCCCTCGTTGTTTCGTGGGAGTGGGCTTGGTGTGTGCCATTGCACACCCTGCTGTTGTGCCCCCCATCATCTTGGTGGGGATGCCGTTGCACCCCTTCACCTTTCTGGTTGTCCTGGAGATGGTGGGTGTGCCACGTGCCATTGCACCGTGGTCCTCATCACAGGCTATGGTGTGGCAATTCATCATGGGGTGATGGTAGGGGCATACCTGTTGTATCCCCATCATCATTACTGTGGTGTACCCTCTCCATGTTATCATGGTGCATAGTTGCCATATAGTAGTGGCAATGGCAGCAGCGGCAGTGACAGTCGGTATGTAGGAGAGCATACTGCTGTTGCACCCTTGTCGCTGTAAGTGTCGTGGTGGTGGGTGCACCATTGCATGCCCTCACCCATCCTGTTGTCGTTGTGGGCCAGTGAGTGGGGTGGTGGTGGTGACTGCACCCTTGCGCCACCATGCCCTTGTTGCTGTTGTGGTGGTAGGTGCGCCATTGAGCAGCCATGCCCAAGCCGTTGTCGTGGGTGCATGGATGATGGTGTTGAGCAGAGCATTACACAGAGGGTGAGGACTGAAGTGACTCACTTAGTGTTGGGCTTGCTGTTGCAGTGAGCTGACACACGGATATAAGAGGTAAAGACTCTATTCGAACTCAGATGACTGAGTTTGTATTATATACTACATGATCATATTATGTAATACTACCCAATAGGTTGAACTGGATGTTCAACACTCCCCCTCATTCAATAAACAGGTTTGTGTGAATGTATATGATAGAACGGATAGTTAACATTAGTAGAAGATGAGTCCCAATTGAGATCTGAGTTGATCAAAATGAACTTGTCCAAGGTTCTTGGTGAACATATCTGCTGGATTAATGGATCCTTCTATATAAAAAAGTTCAATGGTCCCATTCTCAACCCATTTGTGTATTGCATGCCATTCAAGCTCTACATGCTTATTTCACATTTCAGTAACAGGGTTGGATGCCATGAATATGGATCCTTGGTTATCACCACAGATAGGAGTAGGGGTAAGTTTGTACCCAAGTTCTCCAAGAAATTGTCTGATCCAAACAACTTGGCAGCTACAATCAGACAGTGCAATGTATTCAGCCCTCAGTAGAGCTATGGGATACGTGCGATTGCTGCCACGATCTCCAACTGAACACACAATTAGCTAGTTTAGTATACCAGCCTGTCTGTGAGTGCTTGGTGTTATGATCGGATGCATGATCTGAATCAGTACACGCAATCAAGCCTGCACCTGATCTACCATCATAACAGAGTGCATATTTCCTGGTACCAGCTAGGTATTTGCAGATATAAAGGGCTCTGTCTAGGTGATCCTGTGAAGGATTGGCAGCATGGCAAGATAGGGTAATCACTGCAAAGGTGATATCTGGGCAAGTGCCCAACATCAGATACAGCAAAGATCCGATGACTGTTTGGAATCTTTGACGGAGTTTGTAGTCAACAGGACCATTATGTTTAGTGGGTTTGTAGCCCATGGGAAGAGGAGTGGGGGCAGCTCGGGCATTTATCATTCCAAAGTGCTCTAGGACTTTATCAAGATACACGCACTGGTCGACCAGTATCTTTTGTCCTTCTCTTTTAATGCACATATGCAGGAATTCATCTGCAACACCAAGATCTCTGCATTCCCATTTCTTCATAAAGTGGCTTTTGATCTCATCAACAATGGCTTTAGAGGGACTGCAAAATATTGTGTTATCTACATAGACAATGGCTACAACCGTGAGGGAGCCTTTCTTCTTATATAAGAAGATGCCTGGGTCAGACTTTAGGCGTTTGAAGCCAAGTTCTTTCATGCACTCATTAAGAGCCTTCCACCAGGTGAGCCCAGCTTGTTTCAAGCCATATAAGGCTTTCTTTAGGCAGAGTACTTTGCCTTTCAAGCTAGAAGACTCAAAGCCTTTAGGAAGTTCCATATAGATCTCTTTATCCAAGCTGCCATATAAATAGGTGCTACAGACATCAACAGCTTCCATATGCCAGTTCTCTAGTGCAGCTAGTGCTAACATAAGTCACACTGTTTCATAGCGCACAACTGGAGAGAATATTTGGTCGAAGTCTAAGCCTTCAACCTGGGAGAATCCCTTTGTGACTAAACGTGCTCGCTTTCGACCATCTGGTTTGATGTCGAATACCCATCAATCTTTGATGACCTTTCTGTGAGTGGGTCGATCTACAATTTCAAATACATCATGTTTTTCTAGCATATCTAGCTGCTCGTGACAGGCAGCTTTCCATTCATCCTGAAGGTTGGCCAGTAGTGTTTTAATATCCTTCAGTGTCCATTCTTGTACTGGTTTTGTCTCAACTGCAGATTCTAGACTAATCACTTTGGAAAGTAAAAAGTGCTGGAATTATACTCCCCCTTCACAGCATAATTTCTCAACCTTAGCATTAGAATCCTCAAGGGATGAGCTTTCAGGAGCAGCCAGAGGGTCACCAGGTAGAGGAGGTGTGCTGGGAAATTGCCCAGGCATTTTGTCGGATGGACCCTCAAAAGGATCGTCAGACTTTCCCTCAACTCATTCTTTCCATTTTGACATGCGCTCAATCTCTTTCACCTGTTGGACTGGGTGTTGGTCATCACCATACACATTTCCAGGTCTTTGTGGCACTCTCCTTTTGTGCTGTGGTTGCTACGGAAAAGGAACAGGAGGAGGGTGAGGAGCTCTCTGAGGTGCACGAGGTGGTGGAGGTGGCAGAGGTCTTGGTGATGGGGTACATGGTTGGATAGGAGAAGGTGGACGTGGAACATGTGGATGTGTGGGTTGGTATTCTTCTGGTTCAGAAAGTGGTAGCTCTACTTGAGTAGGCTCTTCCAGAATAATGGGTTTAGCACATGGGGCATGTTTGGGGTTAGCACACTTAGGGAATAGCAACTCATCAAAGAGTGCTCGTGTAGCTGTAAATAGAATGTTGTTGGGGGATCACATAAAGAGATAGTTGTTCTCATTGCCAGGTGCTACGCCGAGATACACCATAAGCTCTGATTTAGGAGCCAGCTTGTTGGTGTGGATGTCCTCTGAGAGGTGTATGTACACTCCACAGCCAAAGATGCATAGGTGGCTAATATCTGGGGACTGCTTGAGCAGGAGCTCATATGGGGTTTTCCAATTATGGCGGCGTAAGGGTGTGCAATTGTATAGATGCACAGCATGATCCCAGCTAAACTCCCACCAGGAATCAGCGAGGCAAGCCTCAAGGTGCATCACTTCTGATTTATCCATAATGGTGCACATAAAGCGCTCGGTGTGACCATTTTGTTGTAGGGTATGGGAAGCACTCTGGAAAATGTGGATCCTGTTGTCGAGCAGCAACTTTTCAAATGTGTTTGACTTGTACTCTCCCCCTACATCAGACATCCATCCTTTTATCTTCGAATCGAATTGGGTGGCCACCATTTGTATAAAATGTTTTGTTGCTGTGAGTGCAGCATCTTTCAAGCACAAGTGAGTGGTCCAGCCAAAGGATGTATAATCATCAAAGAAAGTGATGATGTACTTGTACTGATGGTACAACTCAATGGGGAATGATTTAATGTCGGAGTGAACAAGTTCAAAGGGTTGGGTTGTGTGACGATTGTCAGGGTGATAGGGGCGACTAGGCATTTTGCCTTGCGCACAGCCCGGACAGATAGAGTCATCCTGAGGGAATGTGACATCCTCAGGGAAATTGCGAGTATTTTTATGTGTGTGTTTTAGGACATCTTTTGATGGATGACCAAAATGTCAATGCATGATATCATATCCCACAGATGGGATGGCAGCAGGGTGTGCACTGGAGACTATATGTTCTATGGTGTACATATTGTGGCCTAATCTACCAGGGTAGAATGGCGCTAAAAGTGTACCATCACCATATAAGACTTCAAGTCTATGAACATCATCATGGATAGTTTCACCCACGCGCATGAGTTGTCCAAGTGAGATAAGGTGAACTCCAGAGTTTGGGATGTGACCAACGTCATGGAGGGTAAAAGTATGAGGAATTGAAGCCTTGTCGATCCATCATATATTGACACTGCCAACGGCGATGACATGGAGTAGGCCAGCTGCAGTATGGACTGGGATTTGATCATGCTTAGGGAGTTCCTTATATTCCACAAAGTCGGATGCTTTTGGGGAGAAGTGCATGGAGGCACTGGAGTTGAGGATCCAAGTAGGATTCTTAGGTTCACAGTGATCACACTTGTGTTTCGAACCATGCACGCTAGTGTCCATTTCACTATCTACAGTTACATCCTGTGTAAATACTGTAGAGCTAACTATACATGACGAATAATTATGTGCTAAAGCAGCATTGTCATGTAAGTTTGGACTGGCGGCAGGTAAGAAGTGATCAACTGACCTGTGATCCCTCTCCTCAATGAATACGAGGTCATAGTCCACATTCATTAATGCATCTATATCAAAGACACATTCATGGAGGTCAAAGTCATATCCTTCCCCTCTTTGATCAACCAGGAAAGAGGTATAATGGTGGACGAGGTGATCCTCATCATGAATATCCATCTCTGTAAAGAAGGAGAGGTCACCAGGTATAAATGGTGATCGAAGAAGTGAAGAGCGAGGGGGAACAATATATTTGTCACAGAAATTGGGACTTGAGTGCTCAAGGGGGATGATCTGCGTCCCTGGAAGAAGGTTGGAGATGGGAGGAGGTGGACACCAGAGAGGGCGAGAGGTGTCAATCTCTTGACTGAGACGAAGTCTTTTGGGAGAGACCTTATCGATCTCGGTACAGTAGTTGTCGAGATTGTCTTCTTCTTCAGTTCACTTCCTTTTAGAAGTAAGAGGAATGGAGGTGGGTGAGGGGTAATAGGCAGAGTCGTCCCAGAGCCAGAGTCCTTGGGCTTGAAGAGAGGTTTCGATTTCATAGGACCAGAGTTTGAGGTCCATCTCGAAGGTGAGTTGATGAAGGCAAGCTTCGACATCATCATGATAGGTGAGGATGGTGGAGGAGGAAGAGGTGACAGCATTGTTGAAAGACATGGTGCAATATGAAAAGCAAGAAGGGTGTTTTAAGGTCTAGGGTTGATGCAGCATCAGTATTGTTCAATGAAAGAAGAACAAAAGAGCACAGTCAGTGCCCATGACAACACCAACATAGTCTCCCTATAGGGAATGGCAGCCATGAAGGCACACAACAATGTGGGTGTGTGCTGCTATGCAGGCTTTCTTGCGCTTAAAGCAGCAAAGAGGCGGTCATGCAGTGAGCGCAACACTGTGTCTGTTCTGCACATGAAGCAGTAAGGACTGACTAGTCAGAGCCAACCTGCAGCAAGTTTGGATGCAGCCATTTAAGGCACTTCCTCACTGCACTGATCAGGGCTCATAACCTGTCGAGCAGAGCATTACACAGAGGGTGAGGACTGAAGCGACTCACTTAGTGTTGGGCTTGCTGTTGCAGTGAGCTGACACATGGATGTAAGAGGTAAAGACTCTATTTGAACTCAGACGACTGAGTTCGTATTATATACTACATGATCATATTATGTAATACTGCCTAATAGGTTGAACTGGATGTTCAACAGATGGTGGTGACTGTGCCATTGTGCTGCCTTGCCCTTGTCACTGTTGGCATTGTGGTAGTGGTGGGTGCACTGTTGTGTGCCTTTGCCCATGCCACCATTGTGGGCACATGGGTGGTGGTATTGATAACACCATTGTGGGCACATGGGTGGTGGTATTGATAACACCATTGTGGGTGGTGACTGCACTGCTGCACCACCATGCCCTTATTGCTGTTGGCATTGTGGTGGTGGGTGCGCCATTGCATGCCCTCACCTACACTGTTGTCATTGTGGGTAGTGGTGGTGACCACACCGCTGAACCCTGGTCACTGTCGACGTTGTGGTGTGTGCACCATTTTGTGCCTTCTCCCATGCCATTGCTGTCATGAGTAAGGTGGTGATGATGGGTGCACCGTTGTGCACCTCACCATCTTTGTTGTTACAGTGAGGTGGGTCCCCCCACCACTGCTCTCCTGCCCTCACTCCTTGTGGTGGTGGTGGGCATGCCATTCCACTGTCACCACTGTTGTTGCCGGCACTGAGGTAGTGAGTGTGCCGTTGCACATTTTCACCCTCATCATCGTCTATTTGGTGGTGGTGGGTTGTTGCATGCTCGTTGCGCATGGTAGTGGTAGTGGTGGTGAGCTGTCGCATCACCATCGTTGTCATTGCAATCTGTGGCAGGTCACTGCACTACCGTCGTCGTTGTGGTAGTGAGGGTGTACCTGTTGTGCCTCCTCACTCTCACCACATCATTGCATGATAGTAAGCACCTCATTATGTTTTGCCTCCCCTCACCCAGGTAGTTGATGTGGTGGTGGTGGTATGCTGTTGTCAGCGGTAGGTGAGTGCATGCATAGGTGGGTGTGGGCAGTGCCCGTGCATTTACTTGGAGCACAGGGTGAGACAGATAGTGGCAGCCGATGGCATGTGGGATGGAGTGTATAGCTGGGAGGTGACGCGCAACAGCTTGCCTGGCGGGTGGAGAGAGGTCGGGTGCAGCGAGTGTGTAGTAGTTCAGGTTGTGTGTAAGCAAAACGGAATTCAAACAATGTGAATCACGTGATCTGTTCACCCAAAATTTCTCTAAGTCCACACTATTAGGAATTTATTACTACATTTTATTAGGCTATCTACCCTAGTTACCTGTGTAGCACTGTCGAATGCTGTAGTGCTGTCAGCCTGTGCCTGTGTGACATGATGTGACACTGTGATATGGCTGTAGCCCTGCTATAACACTGTGACACTGTGACGCTGTTGCCATGTGATGCTGTGACATGCTGTGATGTCACTGTAACATTGTGACACTATGACTCAGTTGCCCTGTCACACTGTGACATGCTGTGATGTTGCTATAAATCCTATGACAACTGTGTGAAAATTAGTGGTTTGCTGATGACGAGTTGGATTGACATTGGCCAGATTGACAACAGGAGGAGGAGCGGTCTTGGATGGTCTGGCCAGAGCAGAAGTGGACTACATAGGATAAGCAGGAGGTGGATTGGAAGAGCGACTAGAGGATGACAAAGTGTTTTGCAACTCAGAGGACAGGACTTCCTCAGTGACAGTAGGCACAGGTCTCCTGCAATGTGGGACCTGAACTCCATCAAAGTGAACATGTTTTCCCTTAGGATCCTTGGCCTTATCTGCTTGGAAGTTAGCCCATGCTTGAGCTAAGTACAGCTGAAAATCATCGTCAGCAACAACAGGCGCGTGATCACTTCCCATATCTGCTTCAGTAGTCATGAAAGCAGGGATGTTGATATTGAGGATAGCAGGTGTGTCCGGATAGGCAGTGGATAGGATACTGGCAGTGATATGTGTAACTGGACTGGACAAGGAGGAAGAAGCCTGTGAGGATTGACCAAGACTGCAATCAATTGCATCTTGATGCAACAACCACCCAGAACACAAGGGATTTCTGATCTGTCTGGCATGTAGAGTTGACCATCACTACCATGAATGACCTTGCCAGTGTTGATGTACTCCATACAGACCTGACAGGTATGCATGAAGTGTCTGGGACCAGCACAGAATTTGCAAACTGCTGGTGGATATGTGGTCATGTTGGACTCTGATTTCATAGATGGTCCGGACACGTATGTCAGCTGAGGGATAGATGGAGGTACAATGGACACATGAGTTGGTTGGTATGAGGGCTGGGGACAAGGTGTGGATGGTGATGCAGTGGCAGGGACAGTGGCAGAGGCGAGTGCTGTGCAAAGTGCAGATCCTGAGAGAAGGAATTTGGTGGTAGTGACGACATCCTCAATAGGATACAGATTGTCCAGATGAAGATCCAGCTTAATGATAGATAGCCGGTGGCGGATCCTCTCCTGAAGCATGATGGGGAGTCCTATGAGGAAGTATGTGTCACGATCCAGGGGCAAGAGCTTTCAGTTGGCAATAAGGCCGGCAGCTACCTTCTGGAATTTCCTATTATACTCACCGAGATCGTCTTGGTTGCGCATTTGCTTCTTTTGGTAGTCATCAACTAAATATTGAAGATCAGCACAACAATAACGATTAGTACCTTTACAACCCAGATACAATTTTTTGACAGCAGTACAAAAATTGCCCTAGTCTGCAGGTTGGTTAGTGGACTTGGGGAGTGTTTCCCAACCCTCAGCTTCTTCCAAATCTGCATAACAGATGGATGCTTTGATTTTTCCAGCTTTGTTGAGGTTATCATGAACACCTAAGAAGTCGATATCCTCTAGATAATGAGAAAGCTGAGATGGTGTCTTGCCATTGAATTTTGGAGTGTTGGGTGTGCCACAGAGAGGCATGTAGAATTGTTGATGGGCCATTGGTGCTGGGTTTTGAATGGGAGGGATCAGAGGAGGCTGTTGAGGGTAAGCAGGTAGACAAACAGGATATATGATCGGATTGAACAGATGAGAAACCAGATTGAAAGCCAGTAAGGGAAGGGGAGCATGAGAAGAGGTCAAAGGTAAAGGTGAAGGTATGACAAGAGGAAGAGGGGAAATGAGAGAGGTATCTGGATTTTCAGTAGGCTCGAATAGAAAGCAGAGGGAAGGAGAAGGGGAATGGCTAGGAGGCTTGGATGAGACAAACAAGGAAGGAAAGTCAAGTGGGGTCAAAGGGGAAAGTGGAATGCTTTCAAGAGAATGCAAACTTTATGAGGGAGAATGAGGAGTAGAGGTAACAAACCTGCCTGGAATGAATGGTGTTGCTAACAGTGTTGAGGGAAGGCTGATGCGGAAGTGGTGAGCCCTTTCCAGAGTAACTGGAGCAAGGAACTTGGAGTCCTGTGAGATGTTTAGTTGACAAAAATAAGAGATGAGACCCTTGAGCTCAATGTGCTGAGGCATGGGTCAAAGCAGCCTTCTTGAGGACCTGAATGAACCCCTTGCGGTGGGCTCTAGTTGTAAAGATAGTAAATGGGTAGGTGGTACCACTGTCACGTCCAGGGAGACCCTGTTGTAGGCAGAGGGGACCAGTAGAAAAAGGGTGGTGCGAGCTAGGCTTGTCCCAAGGGGTTCATAAGTGGGTACTGTAGTGAGAAGGGGTAGCTAGATGACACCTAGCACAAAGGGAGGGTAATCTGATGTAAAAACCAGATTGAAATAAGCAGAGAACAACAAGTCCAGTCCAACGGAAACTGGATAGACAAAGACAGAGAGTACAAACAACAACAACAGCAAGAGGAGAACAGATGACAAACAAAACTGAGAGTAAGAGGGAGATGTATTGCAATCACACGGTACAAGGCTTTATAGTCTGGGTATTTCCCAGGACTTTTGAAGCAGGAAGATCTAAGGAAGAATACCTATCTACAGCTGCAAATCCCAAGATGACCCACTGAAATCGAAGCAGAAGAGATACGTGTGGTTGGAACAACAAGATCTAAGAAGGCAAGAACCAATAACAAACAAAAAGAGATAGATGAAAAATGTCTGACCCAGATACCTATCAACCAGACTATGCAGACTAACCGGATACTGATAACCTGAACTGGACTGAACTTGGATTGATGTGGATGGACACGGGACATGGTGGAGGTCTTGAACGACGGATGAATGATACCTAGAATACCTGTAGAATGTGCCCTACAAACATAGAGAGCTGAAGGCTCCTACATTGCATCATCCTTGGAAGTGACAAGACCACTGTGTCAGTGGCAACTGGCCAAAACGACTATTGGCCAGTTTACCTTTCAATTGGCAACATCCACAACAATGTGTGTTGTGCACATTGTAACAGCATTGAACTCCTTGTGTTCCTCATGATTCCCAAAAGTATGTTGTTTTCATACCTTGATTTACTCACTCATTCATTGTTCTTGCAGTGGCCAAGAAATACACAGATGATCAGCATTTCAACACTTCAAAAAGCAGCTGTTTCATGTCACCATATCAAAAATATTGGAGTCTCTATGTCAAGGCATGACAGTCCCAGAGCTCATGAAGTGCCCTGACCAACATTTTCACCATGTCATCTTTGGATTGGGACCATATCTTGCTGACTATCCAGAGCAAGTTCTCCTTGCAGGGATAGTCCAGAATTGGTGTGGACGGTAAGTATTCCAATGTAACAGATCTTTGATGACTAAGCTGTCAGACAGGTGTGTTGCATGACCCAATACCCTTGACAGTGGAGGTCGTCCATGGACAGCTCAACTCACTCAGGCCCTTATGGAGGAGATCATGCCAAGTCTCCTTTGGGATGAATGGGGTATTGATGTGGCAATTGCAGTAAGGACAAAGCATCCTATATACCATATGTGAACTAATATCTTTATGTAGATATTTACTGATGACTTCCAATGTGCAAACATTCACCAACTGAAGGAATGGTGTAGGGTGGCAAGTCCTAACTAGTCCCTCTTGGTGTGCAGCAGCAGGGAAAGGTAATCACCAAGTGAAGAGACTCACTTGACTTGCAGAGTACTTGGTGAGAGTATAGATTTAATCTCCAAGGAGATTAGATCAAGTGGGTGATAGAATGATATGAATAGTGATGCTGTAGCCTGGCCTGAAAGCCCTGAGCCAGTGAAGCCGAGCCTTCAAAAGCCTAGCTGGGCCAGGCTGTGTTGGGGGCTTGGTGTAGCTTGGAGCCCAGCTTGGCATTTCAAGAAGCCATAAGCCCGGCCAAGCCAGGCCCCAAAAGCCCTGAAGCCATGAGAAATCAAATAGTTTCAGCTCTTGTGATTGGTTGCATGCAACCAGTCCTCACTACTAAGGTATGTCTGCTGAGTACACATACTAACCTCAAAGACAACACATTGCATGTGCACACCACCCACTACCACTAACTACCATCAACCACCACTACAGCAATGGGTGGTGTGACGGCACACCACACTCACCCAATTGCGCACCTGGCACCATGCCGCCGACAACAGTGAGGGCGAGGGTGTGCGATGGCATGCCCACCATCACACCACTGATGACAATGGTGACTCAGCAAGGGGATGACGAGGGCAAGGGGACAACAAGGTGTGCACCCACCACAGCACTAAGTAATGGTGACTGATGATGGTGGTGGATGCAAGTACCTACCACCAAACACACTGCACGACAACAATAACAACAACAGGGCAAGGATTGCATGCCCACCAGACAAGAGGTCAATGCGGGCGAAACGCCAGCTTGCCCACCACCACTCTGATGATGACTGTGAGGGTGAGGGTGTGCACTGGCAATGGCATGCCCACCACTACATCACTGGCAACAACGATGGCAAGAGGCAAAGTGGATGAGGGTGAAATGCCACACCCACTGATGACAACAGCAAGGGCGAGGATGTGCAACAGCACACCCACCACCATGCTGATGATGATACACCAAGGATGCCACCATCACCACACTCATGGCTCAACAACCAGCAAGGAGGGTGAGGGGGCACAGTGGTGCATGGTGGCACACACCACCACACCATTGTGAAAGTATCTAAATAGGGGCAGCAATTGCCCAACTAAGGTAGGGTAAATACAAGGTATAAAATGATCAAAAGAGGTCTCACCTCAGACTGTGCTGCAAGTACAGAGCACAACTGAGGTGAGAGGGAGGAATCAAAAAGAATTAAATAGTGTCAAAGACAAGCGCATGCTTAGCTCTGGGAAACTCCGGAGTGGAATAGGCAAAAATAGGTGTGCTGGATCAGAGAACATGAAAGGTGCAGTAGCGCATGTTCGGAGGGACTAGGAGTGCCACCAAGCGAATGGCACAAGATATAACTATACTATAATAGGCATAAGTAAGTCCAAAAGCGGTAGAATGAGAAATGAGAGAGAAATGGCTGGAGTTGGTGCATGTATAACTCTGGAGTTGTCCGGAGGTCATATTTTGACAACCATCACCACACCTGAGGTGGTGCAATGGCACCGACAAGGAGTGCAACAGTGCACCCAGATCCACACCACACCCATCCATGCCACACAATGACGAGGTGATACTAGTGTGCTATGATGATGGTGCAGCAGCACACTACACGAGTCACGCACAACAGTGACATGGAAAGCAGGGGGGGCGGGCCATGATGACAATGAAAGGAGAGTGCAGCCACAATGATGACAAGGACCTGCCCACCACTACTATGTGACGACAAGGCATATGATAGCTATGCTACAGCATACCACTGCTAACACGACAACAATGACAATGAGGGGGGTGCAGTGCACCACCATCACTCAGTGCCAGCAATGGCGAGGCTTTCTGCCACACCATGATGGTCGGCAGTGCCACTCTACAAACATTCACCTGTATTGTAGTGTACATACTCTAATTGAATATGGTGTGGCAGTGTCAAGCTGCGGCCAAGCTGTCTTTAGGGGCTTTAAGGGCTTAGGGCTGGGCCTGTGATTCTGCGAAGCCGCTAGCCCCTGAAGCTGAGCCCAAGCTGGGGCTTTTGGGCCAGGCTGGGCCGTGACATCACTAGATATGAAAGAAGTGAAGATAAAAGCTTATTGTAAATGTAAATACATGAAACTATTTATATGTTTCAGGTACACATGGGAAATTGTCTGTTACTACACAGCAATGTGGGGCATGAGGCTAACATGAGGCACTGGGCTATGCTGGGCTGTGTCAGATTGATACTCAGCTGACACTGCCTGCTTATTGTTCTGCACTGCCCTATTGCAAATACACTGCCTTGTATTTCAAATACACAGCAATGCTAACAGATGCTATGTGTAAGGCTATGCTGCTGACTGAGCAGCTTACCAATCTGCTTATATAGCATTAGTCATACTCATTAGTCATAAGTATTGCAGAACACATATGACTGATCATATGACTGACGATCAGTCTGAGTCAGTCTGCTATCCGGAGTATCCAGTTCCAGACTGTCAACCTTCGGACTGTCTTAATCTCAACTTCCGCATATCCAGACTACAATCTGGAGTACCAGAGTTCAGTCATTTTGACACTCCCCGTCGTTCAAGAGAATCATGATGTATGGGAATAAGATTTGAGGAACAACATATCTCTGATTTTGGAGAATCGATCTCTTGTGAGATTCTTGGTGAATATGTTGGCTTTCTGTTCTCCAGTGGCAATATAGAAGAGTTTGATAAGATCTTCTTAAACAGATTCCTGAATGAAATGATAGGGGATAGCAATATGCTTAGTTTGTCCTTCTTGCACTGGGTTGGATGCTAAAAACATAGCTCCTTGATTATCTGCATATAGATGGAAAGGCAGTAGATCATATCCGATTTCTTTGAATAATGATTTGATCTAACTGAGTTGTTTGGCAACTTCAGTCATGCCAACATATTCTGCTTCTGTTGACAATAATGTCACCTTCCTTTGTCATCTGGTTAGCCATGAGACTATCCCATCTGCAAGGAATACACAATAACCAGTTGTAGACCATCTAGTGTCTAACTCACCTGCCCAGTCTGTGTCACTATATGCCAAGAAACCAGAATTGGTATCTCCTTTATAGGTGAGGCATAGGTCTCTGGTGCTAGCCAGGTAGCACACAATATATAATGTGCGTTGAAGATGATTCTCAGTAGGATTAGCTGAGAATTGTGACATTTTGATGACAGCATAGGCAAGGTCTGGTCTTGTTCCAAGCATGATGTATAACAATGATCCAATGACTGATTGATAATGACTTCAAAGTGAAGCATTTGATTCTTCTGTTGATGATTGTGGATTATATCTGGATGGTAGGGGAACACATGCTGGTCTGCAATTCTGCAGTTCAAAATAGTCAATGACCTTCTCAGCATATTTGATTTGATCTAATCTCAGAGTCCATTTAATCTGGTCTCAGATAATCCTCATTCTGAGATATTCTGTAGCTAATCTGAGATCTCGACTTTCCCATTTCTTCATGAAGTCTTGTTTCTTCTGTAATAGGACTGATCTTGTGTTTGAGAGGAAAAGAGCATTATCCACAAAGATGAGAATGACAACTAGAACACCTTTGTCTGAATGGACATATACTCTGAGATCAGAGTGGGTGCGTTTAAAGCCCAAATCCTCAAGGGATTTATGGAGCACTTTGTTCCATTGCAGGGCTGCTTGTTTAAAACCATAGATAGCCTTTCTCAAGCAACAAACCTTTGTCTCTTGACCTTTAGATATGAAACCTTCTGGTTGTGTGAGGTAGATCTCTTCATCAAGATCTCCAAATAAAAAGGCAGTCTTCACATCTAGTGCTTCAATTTCCCAATCTTCTAGAGCTGCTAGTGTGAGTAGGAGATGGACAGTCTCAAATCTTGCAACTAGTGAAAAGGTTTCCTCAAAGTCTATGCCATATGCTTGAGTGAATCCCTTAGTGATGAAGCGTGCCTTGGTTCATCTATCACTTTTCTTAATGAATACCCATCTCCCTGTGATAGGTTTATGACCTGGAGGTAGATCTGTCAGATCCCAAACCTTTCTGTCTTTCATAGATTTCATTTCTTCTCCACAGGCATCCAGCCATTGCTATTGCTGATCCTTAGGCAGTTTGAATATATCTCGGTATTGCTTGGGAACACCAAACACTGGTGCTGCCATGGATATCATAGTGGAAATGAAATGTGCACTCATTTGATGTGCATCATCATCATCTATATCAGGATCTTCTCTCCTTTGTCTGAGTAGTCTCTCAATCTTGACCAGAGCTCTTCATCCATAGATATTATCTGACACAAATCTTGGAGCTTTTTGTCTATGTGATCTCCTGGGGAGTTGTGGTGGCTCCACAGGAAGTGGTTAAGGAGGTCGCACTGGTGTGCTAGGTCCAGGAATAGGAGGAGTAGATTCTCTTGATGATGGATCAGGAGGATCATCTGGTAACTGCTTCGGATGTGGATCTTGATTGGATGGCAGATCTGGAATAATTGGATTGAACCGAAAATCAGGTCCATAGACATCTGGAATAGGGGCTTGAGTGTCCTCAGAGGCATCTGATCCATTGTCTTCATATTCCAAGTCATCATTGTCATCATTTAGGATTTGTATCAGGTCAGGTTTGTTATACTCTTCAGAACATTTTGGAAAGGAAAATTCATTGAAAGTGGCACTACTAGCGATGACAATCTTTCAATCTTGAACATCATAGAATTTGTATCCCTTAGTTTCTATTGGATAACCAATGAAGATCATTTCTTTAGCTTTAGGGGAAAGTTTATCTTTCCAGTCTTTTTCATGAATGAAGATGTAAGCACAACAGCTGAAGACCTGGAATGATGAAACATCTGGTTTCTCTATATGGAGATCCCATCTTGAAATAGGGGTCACCCAGTTCAATCTTCAGATGGGTTGGCGATTATAGATATACACTGCTGCTTCCATTGCATTCTGCCAAAATACCTTTGGAAGGCATGCATGATGCATCATGGCATTGGTCTTTTCAAGGATAGTGTGATTAAATCTTTCTGCATGTCCATTCTGCTGAGGTTCTCTGGCAACAGTCAACTGATGTTGAATGCCTCTCAAAGTGAGGAATGATTGGAACTGTGTCCCAATAAATTCCCCCCCTCAGTCTGAATGCAGAGTAATGAAAGAAGAACCAGTAGACTGTTCAGCCATAGCCAAGAAAGATTTGAATTCATCAAAAGCATCAGATTTATGCTTTAGGAAAGCAAGACATGCATAAGAGCTGTAGTCATCTAGAAAAGTGATGACCCATTTGTTATGATTCCAAGATTGAATCAGCATTTCCAGAAGATTGGTGTGCACAAGCACAAGAACAGCAGGTGCATGAGAATGAGATTCTGGATGAGGTGCTAGGTGATGTTTGCCTAAAGAACATCCCTTGCAAAAGAGACAATGATCTGAAGGAGATAGGGGTGGAATGCCAAGACAAGTCTTATGGGCATTCCAGATCGCATTACTGGACATATGTCCATAGCGATGGTGCCATAGTCAGAAAGAATCCTTTTCTTGTAAAGACATGGTTGAACAGTTTATTGGAATAATCTGTTGTGACTGAAACCAATGAAGTCCACTGCAAGGAGAAAAGGCTAATGCCTACAATGCCTCTTGGCCATGTTTGTTCTGAATAATTGTAGCCTTTTTTGTAATCTTGGCAGTAAACCTGAACTTAGTTAATGCCGGTAATGATAGAAGTCTATATGGTAAATCTGGAGAATACCACATGTCTTGCAAAATTAATGGTGAGTGATCTCTGGACTTGATTATGACATGTCCGGGTCCAGTCATGGTCATGACTGCTCCATTAGCAACTTCACAATGTTTCTCCCTATCGCTAAGTGACATGAAATCTCCAAGATAAGGGGTGATATGGTGTGTTGCACCACTATCCACCATCCAATGATCTTGGGTATGGAATTCAGTTGAGGTGACTCTGGCCATTCTGCAATACCAGTCAAAGGAATCACACTCTCATATCCCTGTTTCCAGGTTCCTGATCTGGTCTGGTGTGTGTCACCATTGTAACTATCACTGGTATCATCCTTTCTCTTGGAAGCCTGCTTCTGGTTGTTCCACCTCTTCCCCTTTCTATCTAAAGGTCTGGGTCTCGGATTCCAGTTTGAGTTAACTCCAGATTGTTTGGATGGTGTCTCCTCAATGGGAGATTGGACAAGGAGGAAGCTGGATGATCAGAAAGTGAAACGACTTCAAAGGAGTGAAACCGTAGACGTCAACATCCACAGCTTCGACGTGAAGACTTCAACATAGTGGCAACCTTTGCCAAGAGTGAGGGAACTCACTCAGAGAACACACTAATGAAGGAGGAACTCCAAAGTGAACTTGACTGGGGAGGAATCCCAGCAAGCCGCTCTGGCTTTATATACTACTTCTACTGTATGTACATGTTGTGACCGGATCTACTGATGAGTCACTAATATGGCATACCCTCAACCCTATAGATAAGAATGCATAGCCATGCATAGCACAGAAATGAGAAACACAAGGTAAAGGCATGTAAAGCTGTGGACACAGCCAAGATAAGAGAAACA
>JBBPTV010000180.1:0-36800 GCA_038094275.1 Tubosaeta brunneosetosa | reverse complement strand
GACATCTGCCTGTCCCAGGTCGTTTGCCACTTTGGTCAAGAAGCAGACGAGTAAGAGCTAGCAGACAGCGACAGACGGTCAGAGCACTCACAATGTCCCATATCTGTTGGCAGGCCACGGTACCCAGGGTGCCAAGCAAAACGACTCCCGACGCCAAGCGCATCGTCTCTTGGTCAGTGGCTTGACAAGGAGGAATTAAGAGAATGAAAGACGCACAAGGGTCGCATGTAGCCCAGTTAATTTAAATCCCAACAGCACTGAAAGGCAGTTCAGACGGTGATCTGCACCTCCAGAACGGAGAAACCCAACCACACCAACACTGCCAGCGGACCACGAGCGTATGGGAAGGGGGTGCAAGGTCCATGCAACTCCAATGCGCACGGGCTATATTTGACTTCTTTGTTCGTGCCGGCTTGCCAGGACAACGACGACAAGGACTGCGTACCATCAGTTTGCACACGTGGCCGAGTGGCAGGCAGCGCAGGAGGCAACGAGGCTCGATTGTGCACCCGAGTAGGATTGAGCAGACAGCCAGTGGTCGACCTGGACAAACGGAGCGTCCAAGTCCGAGTGCCAAGGCAATGGAACCGCGACAAGCCAAGAAAGATCCCTGCAAAAATGCGCTACTGCTGCTGCCAGTTCATTTCGCTACGCCTCGTTGAGGCTAGTGACTCGGCAGTCGTCCGTTTTTATGGACTTTCTTGAAAGCGGCGATAGCAGCGGGTGTCGGAAGTAGAACGAAAGAAGCTTCAACCGGCACGGGGGGAGAGCGCTTGAGGTTGGCTTACATAACAAGGAAGACAAAGAGCCTGCATTTTCGGAAGGCGGTCGAGTAACGTTACCGCTTGCACGATTCACGCACTGATTGGTCGACAGTCCACGCCATTAAGCCTTGTAAGGAAGCTCCGTCAACTAAGCGTGCTTAGCCGCTATTCGATTGCTAAAATAGCACTTGGCAAAAATGGGGCCAGCCCGATACTTTGACGGAATGACAAAAGAGCCCTTGATCCAAGATCGATTGTTCGATAGGCCTTCTCTTCAAGTGCCTCGTCAGGGTAGTATCTTCCATTGCCTGCCGTCATGGGACTCGCTTCGTTTCAGCCCAAATTTGGAAAGAGGTTGTCGACCTCAAGGTCTTGTAGCTGAGTAGGCTGCCCAGTCTATCTTTCCGTTAGCGATAAACAAAACTAAACAAAGCCATCTTTCTCCTCCCGTCATGTCGCATGACTCACTCTCCTTGTCGTTTTCAAACCTCCAAAACACCCGCTGCTCTCCTAGATTGCCTGGAAGGTCCCTGGAGGATTCGTTTGATTCGCAAAACGGCAACTTTTTTTGCGGCAATGCTAATCAACCTCCAACATTACCAGTTCTGGGCCCTCGTACTCCTGCCGCCTCTTGGGGCAATTCACACAACCAGTCGTACCAGGTACAGATCAATGCACACATGTATACCGTACTGACCGTACCTTGCACAGATTCAGACAGATTGCCCTTCGTTTTTTGGCCAAGGGATCCCGGACGATCCAGTAAGTCTTATTATATTTTGAGTCGTGTTGAATCGAATTTTTGTGTGCATACCTAGCATGTGATGCAATACCTGCAAGGTATTATCAACAAACTTCAGCACGAAAACGCCTTACTCAAAACAGAACGAAACGCCTTTAAGTGAGTCATCTGCATCTTTGTCATCTACTGACGGAATGTGTTTCAGAGATGCGCACAGTGTTCTAGCCTCGAATCTCAGCAAGAACTCTCTCGATTCTCGTATCTCGGCTACGGATGGACCTACCAACGCCACGATTACAGGTACCCTTCCAAAGCCCAATCGTGCAGATAATCCTGGCATCCGTTTCTGGACCGAGAAGGAGTGGAAGCAATGGTGTTCCAGCACAGAGGGGAATCGTCCCAACGCAAACTCATCATTCCTGGAGGACAAGGATGGCAAGGCGCTGGCGAGCAGTAAGGTGGCTAATGTTCTACAGACGATGCGTGAAATCTGGCACGACCTTCGGACCAGTAACGCTATTGACGCTCAAACGACATGGCTGTCAATGTCCCGCAACATTAAGAACACTTTCCGCATTGAGGTCGCACAAGCCCACCCGGAGTTGAACCTGTGTGAAGATGCCTGGAAAATTGACATGCTCGCCAAGAAAAACTACCCGTCCTACAAGCAGACCTGGTTCACCAACAAGGCAGGCGAAAAGATTACTGGTTCCGGCAAACGCAAAGCAAGAAAGGAAATGACCGACGACACCACCTTACTCCCTCGATCGAAGCGGAAAAGGATGAGTCTTTCCCCGTTCCACGACACCTTAGAGGGCAGTTCGGGCGACGGTTCTGCATTGATCTCGTCAGTCGTGACAAACGCGACGCCAAGTTCGCCGGCACCCGAACCGCAGGTGCCCCAGCATCTATCTCCATCAGGCTCTGACACGGAAGCCCATTCAAACGTTTATAATTCCGCTTATGTGCCAGGTGAGAGCAAAGGCATAGAATACATAACGTACGGATTTTTCCCTTCCCAGGCCAGGCTCTGGCTTCAAAAGATTTACCGTCCGATGCGGTCGAACGGAGTGGCATGACAACCTTTCCTGTGTCGTTAATCAGGGATCCCCTGTAAGTGCTAGTCACTCTGTGCGTACTTATTGACCTCTTGTCAAGTGTCTCGGTACCTCATCACGTCAAGTCTCCAGTCGACGCGCACACCCCACAGGAAGACGTGCGAAGCAACGCGGACACTACGATACGGTCCGGATTAAATGATCCGGCAAGAGATTCAGGGGAATCACCCCCGGACAATCATGCCTGCCTTTTCGAGGGCGAAGCAAATCACACGCTGAGTGAGTGGTTGACGTTGTAATTCAGACTCGCGCATTGCGTACTAGCAAATTCGACAGCAGGACAAACACTGGCACAGGCAGGAGTTACATCGATGCCAGAGACCAAGGGTGGCGAGAAGACAGCGAGCCTGCTTCCACCGTCAAATAAAATGTAGGGTACGGAGTCTTATGCTTTTATTCACTCAAATATTCTTCTAGGACGCTTTGCAAGTATCGTCACCAAATCAAATTGGCAGATCGCTGGAGGGGTTTAACGTGTATTTCGAGGCTTCAGAGTCAGCGGAAGCGAAAGCAGTGAGTAATTGATCGTTTTACTTATACCTCGACCTAATCTAGAGATGCACAGAAATAAGTACAAAGACCAGACGAAGAAGCTGGTGAACCCGAGACAACAAAAGGTCGTTTTCTGATCATCCCCACAGAGTGCGAACGGGGTGCGAAACGATGGGAGGCCTGAGGTCATCAGCGAATTTGCGAGCCTTTCCGCACATTAAGTGCAGGGTAGCGTTCTGTCTGGGAAGACAATGACGGTGGGCGGGCACCACGGGTGGAGCCGAGTGGGATGGGCAAATATGTCAACAATATGACACGCCTGTACGCCACTTCAAAGGCAGCGGCTGCTATGATATTATGACCATATTGTTCGACCTAGAGCGATATCTGATGCTGCGATATCATATCTGAGCAGTGCGGGCGAGATATGCAACAGGAGGATGGGCAAATATAATATGACAATATGACACGCCCGTACGCATTCAAAGGCGTTGCTATGATTTGAACGCGATCACACCTAGATCGACCTCGAACGGCATACGGCCTAATATACTAACTAAGTTCGGTAAATCAACTTCACGTATGCTGAGTGCCTCTGTGGAATTTAAGGGAGCATTTGAGCGCTGGCAGGGTTCATAAAGCTATCGCACTGACTCCTCCCTCCGCCATTGTCCGATGATAATGCCACGCTATCTAAAAAAGACACGAGGTCAAGTAGCACAGCGTACCTTGTGCTATCAACATCGATCGTTGCTGTTCCATCCTCAAGGTACTAAAGAGCCGTCCACCATTGCAGCACTCAACATTTTTCGTCATGCCTCCCCCCTCCATTACTCACGAAACCACTATACAGTCATTCACGGATTATATTAGGGCTTTCGTAGCGCCCTACCAATCTGGCAACCTCATGCTAAAAGTTTTCGAGAATTTGGGAGTCGAAGGGAACCCACAAGGAGACAAAGTTATCCCGGACTTTCACTTGGACATTCATCCAAGGTACCTTTGTTCCCAGTTTCCATTTCTGTTCTGGGTTGGGGAGTGCGGGTTCAGTCAAACCATCCCTGGCATGAAGGCCAAGCTTGCCCAGGCAGTGGAGAATACCCCTGAAATAGATGCTGCTTTTATGATAAAGATTGGAGACAACATTGGCACCCTTCCCCGTCGCGATAAGGGCCACTCCCTTCTTTCGCAACCCCGGCTTCCTCGCTTGGATTTCGAAAGTGCGAAGTTTTCTGTCGGCCGCCGCATCGAAGTTGGGGGGGTTACCTGGGTGAATATCACGTCAATCCGGTTCTTCGTATTCCTCAGAGGGGAGGACGGCACGTTCAATTTTGACACTGTCGACAACCCGCTCGCCGCATGTGGGGTAGGCATATCCCTACTCCTGGCGCTCACGACTCACTCATTGAACCCCACTCCCAGGAGCTATACCCGAGGATGTCCGTCGAATCAGTCGACCAACTGCTCGATCTCGCGTCTCGGCGCTTTCTTTCCCATATCGTGCACACCATGAGGGGGTACAATGACGTGGACTCCTCCCAATTTCACAATATTCATGCAGCCATGAATTCCCTTACGCTCGCCGTCGACTGGGACGCATTCCTAAAGGAGATCGACCTCTCGTTGTTCCAGACAGCCTTTTTGCGGTACGTCTGGTGCTTCGAGGGAAAAAATGTCCCCAAAAACAACACGAAGAAAAAAGACCCAAAGAAAAAGGAGTCGTCACGCAGGTGGGGCGTGCACAGGCAAGCTCCGATCAAAGGCGCATTCCCCAGACAGTCGGGTCTGTCACCGGTGCAGGAGAAACGACTCAGGTAAGTAAAACAGCGTTACCTCCAAATTCAGTGGCTGACTCATGCATTGAACCGCCGTATAGGTCTCGAGTGTGCCGTTGATGTCGGGCACCACGGTCTCCACTATCAGGAGATTAACACGCTACTTTTATTGGTTACTGATTGTACCACTTATCATTTGCCAAGCAATAAGTCAAATTTAAGTTAGTTCCAAGCTCGAGAGTTGATCCCCTTCGTGAGGCATGCAGCCAAGCAAGTGACCGCCAAGTAGATATAAAGCTAAATACAAGTAATACAGTGTACCCCCAGGTACCTGCACTGACACGCACACGCACACCCGGACACCTGAGTTCAAGCACACAAGGCCCAATAGAGTATCCAAATTGTTGAGTGAGACGACGCTGCTGGAGACAAGCACTAGGGATATGTGCACCTGCATTGAAACAGTAGGTATTCTGGACAATCCACAGTTTCTCGGGGCTGTCAGTGAACGAAAGAATCCACGCGACGTCGCAGTGGTCATTGGTGAGCCCCCAGGATGGGTTAAAGAGATCTATGACAGATTTGTCATGGACCAAGTCTCGGAACATGAGTTGCTGTACAGCACAATCTGCAACAAGGGTCGAAATGAAGATCAAGTGCCAGAAACACGAAGCGTGGCCCATTTCGAGGAGACGTAGGCGCACACACCAGCTCGTTCGTTTATTCTCTTGAGCATTCATGTCATCCGCAAAGGATGGTATGTGTCGAGGAAAAGTTGCTACAATCATGCTAAGTGTAGAACAAGACATTGAAATTGACACAGGGGAAGTACGGGGATTGACCTTTACAACAAATGGCGAGTATCTCGTCAGCGGTAGTTGCAATGGCGTTCAGGTACAGCGAGTGAAAGACGGTGAACAAGTAAGGACGATGAAAATGAAGGCTGCTTCACACTGTGTCGCTGACTCGCTGCCTCGGAAGTGGGAAACTGGTGGCATGTGAGTGTTGATACACTGGTTTTCCTGGCGGAACCGAAACTGTCCTCAACCTGACCCTGCAGTTCTGGAACTCGAAGCCAGAATCTTCGAATATGACGAAACGGAACGCGTAAATGCATGGACAATTATGTAGTCCGAGTCCGGTAGGCACGGGGGGTGACGATCGATCATCAGAATTCGTATCATTCGTCGGCATGGATGTCTGTCCGAAGTAGCAATTTCAATGTCCAGACAACTATAGAAGGGAATAACTTACTAAATATTCCTTGGCACTTGGACGAGGGCGACCGCACTGAGGAAGAGGCCGCCATGCGAAACAACGGGCAGAAAAAATCTCGACGGCAAACGATCGCGAGGCACGAGGCGGGCGATTCGAATCAGAGCAACGTAAGGAGTCCGAAAGTTCCAAGTTCTTCGGGCTTGAACGAACGAGCGGCCCCCGAACTGACTATTCGAGTTGGCCGATTCACTGCCAGCGGTATTTGAAGGGGCAGACGCGTTCGAGCTAGCTGATCATTCAAATATTCAATATTCATAATCGATCATCACAAGCGTTGTCCCGCCGCCCAGGGTCGCCATGACACACCGATCCGGTGCTGGGCGCGTCGGAGTCGGCGACCTCTATGAACGGTCATCAAATTGTTATTGCCTGCGTTACTCAAAGGCATCAAGGATCTTGGGGTTGGCAACAAGTTTAGGTTCGAGACTTCAAGCATATTCGAGCCTTCGGAACCACACAGGTGCTGGTTACATTCCATATTTTCGTGAAACCTGCGTCGAGGCGATTGGGCGGATGGCCCATTGACGGAAAAATCCTCCCACCCACTGCCGTCACGCGGGGGTTCCGGAGATCTGTGTTTTCTCGATCCAACCGAATCGGACATACCACCTACCTACCTGGCATCTCCGGGTAAGTTGCGACACAATCGGAGCTTGGGTGCCGACGAACTTGCCGAATTGAAAGCTCTTGTAGTATTGAGCGAACTTAGAATGGTTTGTTCGCGCCTCATCTTGTTTGACTTTGTATTTTGACCAACGCATCGCAGGTCTTTACCACCAAATTCCTTCTCCTGCATCCCGTGCGATTCTGAAAATGGCGATGAAAATGCAAACCCTGACTCTCATTGCCTTGCTGGACCGCCCAGAGGACATATTCGCAGACGAGTCCCAGGCTGAATTCTGGCACCTCACTGAAAGATTGTTCGAGCAACCGAGTTCTGTCCTCTTGGATACCGAACGTGAATCTATTAACGCTATGATCTCAGCAATACGAAATACCCGAGGTGGAAGGGCCAAACAGCGCGTTATAGAAGGTGAACAGCATCCAGCTGGTTACGCAGCTCTTGTCAAATGGCATGCCGCGTACAAGTTTAACGCGGAGATCTATCGCCGGGTGCAGAAGGCTCTGGAGGACGAGGAACTATCTCCGCATGACCTGATTTGGGGCCATAAGCAAAGGCTGGAAGACTTCCCCCCGCGGTCTGACGCAGATGGCGCACTCGACGCCGTCGCCTGCGCAGTTTTCGGGGAAAACTGCCTCGCAAACGCGCGGGTTGTGGGAGAATTCAAAGATGCTGTGAACGCCGTGATTCACCACGAGTGGGAGCGTCAGCGGAAGAAATACGCCCGCGCAGTAAAGACGCTCGCCAGCAAAAAACACATCGCACAAAGTGCCTTTGCTAGTATGTCTTGTAGCTTGTGCCTGTGGCTAATTGCTTACCCAGGCGTCACAGATATCGAGAGAAAAGAGGAAACCACGGTCCGAGAGGTTCGGGATGCCATCAAGGCGTTAAAAGCATACAAGGATGCAATCTACTGGTTCCCTAAGGAGGAAGAAGCAGAGGGTGGGGTGCAGGAAATGATGGGCGGACTCCAAGATGTATTGCAGACGGCGATCAAGGCCTCGAGAAAAACATCCGCCGACAAACTTATCATCGCTGACGAGATCATAACGGACTCCGGTGAGCGCCAACTTTACCGCATTTCATCTACACGATCTCATTCGGTGACGACATAGAACGTCGAGGGAAGCGGCGGGTGACAAACGTGAGACGAATCACCGCAGCCGCTGCTGGTGATATCGAAGAAATTTGGGCAACCTACGTGCAGCTCTTCGACCTTAAACCCGCTTCTAACCAGCAACTACAGAGTATGCTAGATTCGGAGGAAGGGAGCCACGAGGCCTGGTGGGATCTCGCGGATCTAGGAGTTGAAAAATTTGCGCAGCAGTCTGAAGCCGCTTTGTCAGCGTTGCTGGACTTTCCTGATGCACGTCCTATGTTGTTCTCCAAGTTTCGCTCCATTTCCGGGTTGTGTGCATGGGATAGCGACAACGCAAGGCAGTTTGTTGCTGAGAACCCCGATATGAAACCGCTATGTCTCCTCTGGCATCAACTCGTCGGTGTCGCCTCTATCGTCGACAAAATATTCGTCTCCGAACCATGCCAGGTCCCTCCGCCAGGGATTTTGGTTGCTGATGCTGTCGGAGTGGGGAAGACTGCCCTTAGCATGGGTACAATTGCCTTTATTATCGACGCGTTCTATGTACAAGAAACCTTGGCGGGTCATAGAGTTGGAGGCAAGCTGCTTCGCACATCCAACGCTGGTATTAAATTTGCTCCGATCATAGGTAATCGTTTTGGCACTCGTTCTTCGCAGTCACGCTAATACTCCATAGAGGGAACCCCTTGCTTCGCAGGACGCATCACAATTGATGATCTCCCCCATGTCATCGTTGTGGGAAACTCACTTGTTCGCCAGTGGATCACTGAGCTGCGTACATTCTTTGCCCCCGGGAAAATAGAGATCTATATATTTCCTACTGCTGAATCGAAATTCACGCAGTTTTGGGAGGGCGACTGGGAAACTTCGAAGACACCATTCATAAACAGAATCATTCTTGTCCCTCACTCGGTGAGCTGAAAGACTGATTGGCTCATCCACTATGATTATCATTCTATGCAGGTCATGACAACATTCGGGAGGGCCTTTGATGTGCGTCGAAACCGTGGAGGAAAAAATGCGAACAAAGCCACGGACGAACAGCGACACATCAAGCTTCCTGTGCTGCATAAAAAATTCATTTCCGGAGATAGGTCGTTTACCACAGTGGTTATTGACGAGGCGCACGAGTTCCGCAATGCCAGTGCAAACTGGTATGTAGTCTTGGGCCTCACGAAGTCTGCAAGGCTCCCTCTTCTTCTCACTGCAACCCCGCTTTTCACCTCGCCTCAGGTGTGCAACCCAACCTCATGCCCATCGCATTCATAAAGGCTGACCTATCATAGGATCTGTGCAATCTCGGAAGGTTGCTCAGGATTCCTCAATTTTGTGGCAAGGACGGCGACGAGCGCCAGAACGCCTTTGTGAAAAAACTAAGATCTTCTCGTCGCGACATAACCCGAGTAGACAAAGCCGCTTCCGCAGAAAAGGCTGTGGCCATCATGGTCGCACGTGACGAGAGACGCACGCAACTCGTGCCTGATTCGATCCAAAGAGTCCGTGAAGTGCACAGCGAGTGGATTGGTTCCATTCGTGCGTGCTATGGCGGTAGGGTGATCCGTCGCACGGTGGAATCGAAGCGCTACGACGGCAAAATGATCAACGACACTTTACCACCTTACAAGATGATTGTCGTGAAGCTTACTCTTGCGGAGAAAGAGTTGTCAGTTATTCGGAAAGTTCTTGATGGGTTCAGTAGTGGGTAAGTCTTTGCCATGCAACTAGTCTGATCCATTTTTGATCGGAAAGCTACTGATAGAAACATACTTGAAACAGTCGAGGATCGGGAAGGGCTCAATGCGGCAAGTGTGCCTCTGCCATCATACTGCATAATGTTCGACATTCTTCAATTTAGAAATTTTATCTTGAAGGGCGCACCAAGTCTGCATTTCCCTTCCATGAATCCCCATCATATCCGGTGGTTGCGACTCACGCTGAATATTCTTTAGTGCGTTCGACGAAAGCAGACATGCTGGTGACGTTGGTTTGCCATCATTTGTCTACCAACTCGCTTGAGCCTGTAGCTATTGACCATCACCCCCAGCTTCCCTGTAACATTGATGCTTATGATAATGCTGTCCTCAACCGTCCATGGGTAACCGGTCTCGACACTTCTTCGCCCCGCCTTCTCTGGACACCGCTCGAGACAAATCCGAGCACAAACATGCCCTTGTTGGAAAAAGGATCGCGCAAGATCCTGATATATCACGAATTTACGATGATGGCGCCGCTGATTCTCTCGGTAAGTGGGAATCTTGAACGAACGAATCATATTTACAGCAATCTACCTTTCTTCCTCTTTTAGATACTGAAGATATACGGGATTGATGCTGTAGCTATTAACGGAACGCAAACCGTGGAGGAACGTGATCGGTCCGTTTTGACTTTTCAAGATGATGAAAAATGCCGGGTGCTTCTTCTTTCGAATGTCGGCGCCATAGGTCTTAACCTTACTGCCGCAAGCGTGGTGATACTCTTTGTAGGTGGCCCCTGACACAAATGAAAGCTACGTTTATCTGCGCACAGGATCAATGTTGGTCACGCATGTTAGTGAACCAGATCATTGGGCGTGCCTGGCGTCTTGGTCAGACAGAAGCTGTTATCGTCTATAACCTGGTTTGTGACCAGACAGTAGACTGCTTAATGATGGACTGCGCACAAGGGAAAGGCTCTATGTTGGAGCAATTTCTGTCGACGGAGCACGGTAGGGGTAGGTCTGATAAATCGATTTTGATGCTAAGTGTTTGACGAGCACCTGTTCAGTTATGAAAAATTTGCTCGTGTCTGGGAGACCCCCCATTGAAGAGTTCTCTCCCGAAGGGGCAGGAGCAAACCTGAGCTTGGATTCAGATAAGAATGTCGAGTCTGTATTTCAAGGAAAAGGGGGCAGAAAGGACAAGAAACCGAAGAATGGAAAGCATCGTAGCAGGAAAACTGCTATAGGCGAGTAAATATTCAACTTCCCATATGATCATCGAATCCGAACTACAGAAATCAAAGCATCAGAATCCAACCACAAAGAGACGTCTGGTCCCTCAAACTCGCACGTGCTTTTTAAATCTCCTGGTGTGTGCAGAAACAATTGTCTACCAGAATTCTTCAGCAGGAACAACTAGATGACGCAGGGCAATCTACCGTGCCAGACCCGCCTGTTTTCTTAGCGCAAAAGTCTAATCATTCTGACCAAGCGACCGAAATACCGGCAGCGAAAGCAACCAATGTAGAAACTTCCAAACCACTTAATGGTCCGGGTGAAGGCAAGTTCACCACAGCTCGCGGTCGACTCCTGTTCACCAACGACGTAGCGTTTGAAGTGGCCGAAACTGCAGACCCCGAAACTTCCAGACTACGCAATACCGGAGAAGAGGCAGACAATTTCAAATTGGTGGAGTCCGTGGTCGGTGAGTCGATATTAATCTCATCAATGCTCATCCACTTCTGACACTGCTATTTGAAATGGGCACGCTGTCTCATGAGCAAGGCGAACCAATAAACGACAGTTTCCCAGTCACTGACTCGGAACAGGAACTTCCCCACCACGTGAGAGAGGATCGGATACTAAAGGTATTCACTCTTTATTCTGGTGCTACCCTAATTCAAATTCCAACAACAGCCAACACTGAGCCAATACGCTAACGGAGCAAGAATCGGCTCAGGCCGATCAACGAGCCCACGCGTCCAGAAGCGCAACCATGACGTGCTATCACTCTCAGACAGCCCTCCTCGCCCCCGGCACTCAAGAAAGGTTTGTTCCGGCGGAAACGTACCGGGTGGTGCAGGGCAATTAGATGCTAGAACGGAGGAACCACCCAGAAAACTGTTATGTACTAAGCGGGGGCTGTATTTGTGAGCAAGCACAGAATCTATAACAGTGTCAACAGTGTCACTAGGTAGACGTGACTAAAAAAAAAGGAATGTCAGTAAGCCGAAACCGGGTACAAGACAATTAAACACACTCTAAAGGGAAATGAGCATTCGGGAGCCCGACTGATTTGTCAAGGTAGTTCTTACCCCGCCCAAAACGGCGTTTATCGCGGGCTCGTTAGCTGTGCTACTGGTCGATTGCACCCCGGACTTGGCAGCTCGGAGCGAAATTCGTCAAGGGATGATCGCCCGCTGCAGCGTAGGCGCTCTTGAGACCAAACTTGTGTCGCAGTCGGCCTTCGGTGGTGTGCTTCCCATCCCATATATAAAGGTACGACATGAAATTTGAGTGGTGTGGTGGCACGGACCCCGGGTTAGACAAGGATTCGCACGTACCACTCACTTGTTAGGGAGACTGTTGGATTCGGGCAAGCGGGCGCGCGCAGCCACAGCCCCGCAGACTATTTCGTAGGATCTTTTCTTTTAGCTTTTCTTTGTGCTCTTTGTACCCTTTGTCTCAACGAGATACGACAACGCATTGCACCGATATCATAGATGCATTTCGACCGTCTGTATTCTTTCTCCTTTCACAATTTGTTCTGTCGAGGTGCGCTACTTACGACACGACACGATACACACCGGATACATGCGGACGCTCGAGTAGACTGATCCTCGCTCCATCGCACGATCATGTTTAGCGCACTCTCACCGCTCGTATATTCACGTCATTCCTGTCCGTACCGGTACCTATTGCTGGTAAACACAATGAGCGAAGTCATCTGCGCAATTCGATGAGCTAGAAACCTACCTTTTTTCAACTCCACGTTAGCGTTTATCCGGTTTGGTTGACTTTTTTGAGCTGCTGATACACACTATTAAGCGGCCGAGCGAGTTTTTCAAGAAAACCATTGCGGCATACCATCCCGTTCTAGCCCTTCGTGCCTTCCATGTTCCGTCGTGCCGCTTGATTCGGCCGCTTGATTCAGGTTCGAGTAGGTTTGAGGATGCTGATTCATTTTACCCAGCACGGTCGTTTCATTTGGCAATGGCCCGAATTCAGGAGCAGAAAGCGAGATAGGCGAAGCTGATGGTGCGGAAATGAAAGCAGGCTGAGTGACCAACGTGGAGGTGGCCGGGACTGGGGCCGACGCAGACATACGCGAAACCGAGCGAGTTGGAATGGAAGCTGACACGGAGGGGGTCGATGTGGAGGGGTTGGATGGGGACTGAATGCAGACGTTGGCAACGAAGCCGGGGGAGTCGAAACGGGAGCGGGCTGAGTGACTAGTGGCATGGGGGGGTGTAAGTGGGAGGAGTAGCATGAGAGACAGGCGGCACGGAGAGAACTGACGACACCGAAAAGGAAATGAGAGCGTGCTGATTAGCAGGCGATGCGGAGAAAGGTGAAGTGGTGCTAGGTGGTACCGGGGCAGGAGTGACGGAGCCTGTATCCGACTCGGTACAAAAAATACCCACTTTCTGAGGATCTCGAATCAAACACCTTAATGTCTCTCGCAGTCCCCTTTTGGTTTTATGCCTCCCGCTGCCAGTGGCTTGCCTCGCGCTTTGGGTCTACTCAGGTGCGACTGAGCCCATGATGGGTATCGTGCGGTAGCAATCCCTTCTGCCTTCCAGTTGTTTGCGCACAGGCCCACCTCGGGGATTTCTTCAATAACGTCAGTATAAAATTCATTTTTAGATCATTTGGAGTACTTCCCCATGTACAAGGTGCAATATCACGAGGGAGAAATCCCTTCCAAATATCACGTATCTTGAACAGAAGGGTTCCGGAAGTTCTTTCCTTTAACGGCTTTCCATTGGCGTCTTCAAGGAAGAGGAACAATTTTTGGTCCGTCGCACGTGCTTCTGGGTTCTTCTTCGCCCAAGCCCTGTACTCATCCCGAGTCCAAAATTGTACGTCAGGGAAGTTCTCTCTGTGGAAAGGGGGAGCGAGTTTTTCTCGACTTGATCCAAGAGCAGGGGGTTGTCGGAAGCTGCTAGCGGCATTGTTCTTCCCCCTCGGGACCAAGGTTTCACTTGGTAGGGCAGTATCGTCACTGCGGAAACGGACAGAGCGCGTAAGGTGTTGGAACACTTTCCTTACAAGTCACTAAGTAGAGTATATGAACCAGACAAGAAATTAGCTCACTATAAGGTATCGCGTGATGCGAGCAGCGCTATGTTTGCTCTTCGAAGTACTGCATTCTCAGCCTGGAGAGAACAAATTTGCTGTTCGTCTGCGTTCAAAGCAGCTACTCACCTGCTCAGAACAAACGAGGGCATTCGGTGCCCACGTTGGAACGGGTGTATAACCAAAATTATCTGTCAGGATAGATGGTGTGGCAGGGGGATCGGGCTAGGCGGAGAGTGAGTGCGGTGTCGGGAGTCCATGCGTAGTAGGTCGTAGCGTCGGTTGTCGTAGGTAGTCAGTGTCCTTCCACCCGCACGCCTTCCGGGTTTCCCCTGCTAGCCTCCCAGGGTCTGTCCCAGTCTCCCCTACTCCAACGGGCAGCCAAGCTGGGGCAAACTGGCATCCACCAGATCAAGAGGTATATGACGGTGTGGTCGTGTTGAAGTCGTCTATCCAGCGAAGTTGCTCTCACAGTTTACCGCTCAAATGATACCCGTCTCCTTCAATTCCAATGACGTGTGCTGTCGACGTATTAGGTGCTGATATCTCGTCGCCTCAGCCAGTATGCTGCGCCATACTTTTATGTGATCTCGGCAAGGCCTTGTCGGTCTCGTACACAGGTGCATCGATCAACAGAGCGGTCCTCTTTCTCGCCAGACGGCCACTATTAAGCATTTCATCACGGTACAGAATCAAGCAGAGGGACTCAAACGAATTACCCACCGTTGGTACTGAGGTAGTAAACATTGCACTTTACCCATGCGTATCAAAGGAGGAACCCATGCGTCATGCGTCATGCCTCACTAGCTCGCCCGTCGCAGGCTCTGCGGCTTGAACGTATTTTTGCACTGTAGCTACTCGATTTTGTAGGTTGCACCAATGCATTCTTTCATAGGAGCGTCGGCGCCTAAAGCACATGAACCGGTTTCACAATGAAGAGTTTGGCTAACTAGCCTAACGCCTGGAGCCCAGCTCGTTCAGATCAAACTTAGCCATGTCTTTTGAATTTCCCCGAGCGACTCATTGACACTTGTACGATAATAAGGCAGGGGTACACCAACTACTAGAGGTTGTGCTGTGTATTTAGCGGAGGGAATAACTGCTCGAGTTCCCGAACCATATCTTCAACCTTATTCAAGAAAATCTTAACCGACTCTGAGGGGTTGGGGGGTTGTGGAAATGTATCGCGAAAGTCGTCTGTGTAGCACTCATCCATTTCCTGTGGGGATTGTCTTGTGCAAAGAAATGAGAAACCAGTAACTAAACTGTATGAATGTAGGAACGTACCCTTTTTCTCTACACCTCACCTCCCGTTTTTCTTCCCAATTTATAATCGAATCCATCCACTCCTTACATTGCAGTTTAAGCTGCACAAAATGTGGTTTCTTGTCGTCGGAGAGGTCAGCATGAAAGAGAAGCTCGGAAGGCATACTGAGACCTTGTATGCTCCCCGGAAAGAAATCATTGAGTCTTTTCCCTAAGAGACAACCCTCGGGTGATGTCCACAAATAATGGATATACTGTAAGCACGAACTGCTTACTGTAACAATGTACCCATAGGATTGAGTACAACTTACAAATAGAATGAGGCTTCGAATCAACATGACATACTCCCTCCGCTGGTCGTCCTTCCGCAGGACATAACACCGCAGGGTGCGTACCTCGTTCGCTGCGAGGAATCTAACCTCTTGGGAGTCGCAGCGACTCTTTTTACGTTCGTACTGTTTCTGCCATTCAAGAGCTTCATCGGACTTGAGGACGGCGAACCGACGAAAAGTTTCGATAGCAGTGAGAAGGTTGAGCAGGTCAGGGGTCTGACCGACGATGAAGGACGGAAAAAGGATGTTACGCGCGGCGTAAAAGGCGAGCCAGGGCGGGATTGTGGGAGACGCATCCTCAGGCTCGGATCTGTCAAGGTAATCTGCAAGATGGTGGTCAATATTAAAACCGAGCAGCACAGGTAGTGATACTAAACCGTATATCGCTCGATGACCATCTATATTGGTATCGTAGGGCTCACTGAAATCGATGGACAATGACAGTTCCTTGAGCTTCTGCTTGTCCATCGGAGAAACAGTTCACACTCTGCTCTTTTCAAAGATGTGCGTTAAATCGGGCAAGTAGACCCCCGTATCCATACCACAGCCTTGGAGAGCCCTGGCTGTCAGAGTGCTAGCACCGCTGCTTCCCGTTCTAGATCACCGTTCCACTTCCATCATGTCGCATTACGTACCGGGATCGGAGTCCTAGCTTACCGCATTAATTGCTGCCGTCACAACAGGGTTTGCGATGGATATCTGGGACAGATGTAAATACCCTAGACGTGAATCACGAGCATGAACATGTCTTACCGTTTGCCCGACGACGAAATTTGAAGTTCGTTTGAGGGTCTAAATTCGTGTGCGTGAATTCTTTGTATAATCACTCGCGCATGCAGATGCTGTAGCTCACTTACAGTAAAAGCCGCCAGCCGAGCAGACTTGAGGAACTTAGAATCCACGTGGGGGAACGGACTAAACTCCGAGCAGCCGTCGCTCATCGGACTGTCTTGTGAGAAATCGCGCCAGGCGCTCCACAAGTCAGCAACGCGCACGCCGCGTAGCAGCGAGCACATGGGCGCATCCCGATCCTTGTGGACAAAAACTCGGAGGCAGCTTGTGTCAGTGGCGACTCCGAGAAAGTCTCGAATGCTGGCACAGAGATCGCACCGTTTCGAAATGACCCAAGCTATGACCCTTGTCCCTTTGACTCCGTTGGTTGGCGCGCCGGGACTCAATCGCGGAGCCCCGATTCTAGACTTTGTCGCATGGAAGGCTTGGAGACACCGTCCACATCGTGGGTACGTGTACTGCCTTGACACTTTGATTTGAACACCCGACGTCGTCCCTTTTCTTCCAAAGGGGAAAGCGTTTCTTTTGGAGGCACCTCTGGATACGTTTTCACACACACTGTTTTGCAACCCTCTGATAACTAACGGCATGGTTGGCTTCCTTCCGTGTAGAACGTTCTTGTTTACAACACTACACTCAAGCATCGCAGTAGACTGGAAAATTATGATTTTCGGTCAGCGCGGCCTGTCGGTGCAATCGGGAGCTACGAACATGCTGACTTCTGCAGGGTCCTCGGTCATGAGGTTAGTTTTATATACACACACATGTATATAATTTCTCTGAAATGAATGTGTGACGTTATTTAGCGCTTGCGTTCGTCCCAGCTTGTTGTGCAGGAAGGATCCCCCCTTCGAACGCATCGTTTCTCGCTATGAATGTTATACATCCCTTCGAGCGTCATCCTGCCGAAGGGGTACCCGTGCCGTTAACCTTATTGCAGTTTAACAACATGTTCATTGACCTAGACGGCGAGGGGGCTCATCAAAACCATCAACCGGACTGGGACAAGCTGGTCCTGGGACTTACGGGGTTGAATCCTCGGCAGAACAGGCGCATCGTTATCGAGCCTTTGCGCGATCGGTTGCGTCGCCCTTTCGGGGTGGATATCTCACGAGACTATGACAGCCTCATTTCCTTCACAGAAGAGTTGCCGGTGGCTCAAAACCTTTACATATATCGAGTATTTCATTCGTCGATGACTCTCAAAAAAAACATACACGTCAAGGTGCGCATGCGCACCGAAGCGGGACGGGTAAGTAACCATCTTGACTCGGCTTTCTCTCGGCTTACCCTCGGCTAGGATCTCCAGCTGGTGCGACCCCATAAGGTCCCGAACGTCTGCATCGCACAGATCGGAACACGACACTGCGTTCGTCTTTTTTTTCCCGCCTTGATTTGACAACCCGCCGAAGGCGGCTCCCCGGACCTGACCGAAGACCAACTGGCCGCTGTTTACGATCGAGGCCTTTACCCTGCCATCCAGCATCTTGCCCCAGAGCTGGCCACCAATTGGTCTCCCTCCTACGCCGCCGCCAAATACCGAGCTAGAAATCTAAATGGCACTTTTCAAATTGGAACTCATCCCTTTCCTGGAGATACTGCAAGGCGTCTAGGGTCTACCCTCAGGAGATATCTTGAAGAAGCACTGCCATGGGCTGCGGGTTGTCTCTGGATGGTGCAAATTCAAGGCGTTAAAGAAGCGAACACCCACAGATCCGGGGAATTTCTTGAAAGCTACGCATCGTTCAGCACACTTGTTGAGGGTCTGATCCGCGACATCATTCTTCGGGGCCAATCATGGGTTGATGTTGGGTTGCAAATCTCTCAACAGGACACAGTACTCCAATGGCGAACAGACGCACATCATTTCCTCGCAAAGGAGTTCGGCAAACTCACGCAAGATGGAGCAGCACGTTTATGCACTCTACCCTCCGCCTCCTATCATCGGGACTACGCGGCCGGATTTGTGGATCTATCGGGTTTTCGGGCGACTCTCAACCCCAACAGTCCAGGCACTGCCCCCGCCTACATGCAGGCTTATACAACGGATAAAGCACTCATCGCACACTTAGAGGCAGGCAGACACGGACTTTTCATGCGCGGTAAAGACGCACTCCATGGAGATGGCGATGACGGCATTCCTGCTTACTGCAAGCGAATGCTGGCTATTTATGAGGCAGGTGTTCGCCACACTACTGCTGCCAGAGTAGAAGCCAGGGTTCCCGCCCGCTCGGCCGTAGACGCCATGCTTGATTTTCCCGAAGATTTGTTAGAGCGCACATTGTGCCGATACTCCCCTGTGGATTGGTGGTGAGCAAACATGCACTGAATTGATTCTGTAACATATCCCGGCCCAGGCAATGGAGACAGATTCGCATGAGGTGTATCGCAGAGACGCTTGCATTGCAGATCCGTGCTCATCCCTCTCTCAAGTACACCAAGGAGGCGCTTAATCTGACAGCTGCCTTGATATGGGTGGCCAACGGCTTGAACTCTCGCCCCGACGATGATCAATATGGCCGCGATGTCATGATGACCTCTTGCATCACAGCGAACCCCGAGTTACACCTCGGTACCTTCTTAATTCATCCACCCGCCCAAGGAGCCCCACGCGAGTTACCTGTTGTCCGTCAGGGTGCAATTTTCCTCCGCACCATACGCCTCCCCCCTGACGTCACGGTGCCTCGCTTTCTGTTTGGGAAGGAACTGAACAACGCCACCTGGATCCACATCTTTCGCCAGACGCCAGAGCAATTGCGCTTGCGCGCATTGCCCCCACCGTATATCCCACGTCGGCAACTTCTCGAAGCAGGCCATGTTCCAACTCAAAAGGGCATGTCGCGTCCTCATTGGGAACAAGTTGATATTCCACTACCCGAATTTGCCAACCTCCCATTCGCACTGCCACATATTCCTCAGGACCTCGCAGATGATTTGCCCTACGAAGAGAGGGTCGAATACCTCGGGGAGTTTGCACAGAATTTACCAGTGGAGCTGACTCGCCTGTGGCGACAATTCCTTTCAGATATTATGCAAAAATGCGGGAATCTCCGAGGCGCCAGAGCTGACTCCTCCCACTGCCGCTTGTCTCCCCAGGAAAGACAGAACATCACTCAGCAGACCCTCGCCAATCCCAATTTGGCTGCAATATTCAGACGAGTTCAGTATCGGCCATCCACTCGCAAGGAATGGGCAGATGCATTTGATCACTACTTCAGCCCTTTAGACGCGAAAATACCAGTTCAGCCACAAAATCTCCCTAACATGCTCTACTGGAGGCGCTGGGCAGAATTAAAGACGCTACTGCCTGCTGCATTTGGACATATTAGGCGACAACTGCGTATTCTGTTTGACCAACTTGTTTGGGTCCCGCAGGTGGTATGTGACCGGTTGTGGTCATACCGAAGGGATGACCGCTTCCGGATCCTTCCGCAGGGCTGCCCTTTAAACGCACCTCAAATCATGATGAATCCCTCCTCTAGACCGCCGCAATGGAATCCACCACCCGGACTGAATAACGCAGAGGATGGCGTAGAGGACGAGATGTTACGTCGGAGATATGGGGGACCAGAGCCAGTGCCTTATGCGCATCTTAGACAGGAGGAGGAAGAGAGAAGCTCAGACTAATTGTCTGCTGTATGTTCATACAATGGTAGCCATTGACGTGCGCATCACTGGCGCCTCAGGAACTAAACTTGAATGCTATCCCTGAGGCGTCGTTAGGGACAGCCCAAGGAAGAGCGAGTGAGAAACATGAGTTTTGTTCTTACTATCATGATTCAGATGGTCCACTTACCCGATACTCTGTTGGAAATGAATGGAAGTGAACTCCGAAGTGCTTGTCGGTCGTGCTCTCGATTGCAAACACGGGCTCTGAGCAATTTCATGAGCCTCGTCCGGATGTCAGAACCGGCCTTCACATAGACGTTCCACCGCCGTAGTTGCGGTCGACGGGATGGCTGTCATCAGCTCGATGATTCTTCTTCGGTTTCCAGAAAGTCGGGATGAAGAGGAAGCATGCCATCCATGTAGTGGCACGCGTGTGACTACTGTCACGCCGATCTGGTTTCGATTCGTAGGTTTGCCCAGGACCTCTTGGAGCCCGAGCATCGACACTCTTTACATCCCGAAGGGGTCTCATCGAGTAAGTTTGTGGCAACACCTATACTTCTGGGCCGGCCATCCGGAAGAGCGGACGGACACCGATAGGTCTGTCGCATACAGCGCCAGCCTGTCATGCATTATCTGACGCAATGCGGCGGCTCTCATTCATCCGATGACCCCACAAATGCCTAGTAGTTCAAGCTCTCGAAATTTGGCATATAGTTGAACCGGCCAACTCGTCCCGCCAGTATTGGAGCTACATCTGTACGTTGTCCTATAAACCAATACGATGGAACTCTTGTAACTTAGCCCTAAGGAACTCCGAGTCTGGGGAGGACAACGGAGGCCAAGCCCACAAACGTGACCATCCCTTCCAACATCACTCCTGGGGATGCTATTGATGCATTCGAAACTATGCTCTCGAAAATAGTGGCTTCATCTGATCCCGAGATCTGTGGTGAGGGAGATCGCACTATACTGATATCTTTCCGTTGATATTGTCTCCTAGAACGATCTCACTGTTATGTTACCCCTGAAGAGACGAAAATAACTATTCGCACAGCCATAAAGAATGCCATTCGTGATTCCCCAGCAGTCCTCATCAACTCCGCTTCTGGTCGTCTCTTTGAAAATCTTGAGGCGTCTCCGACTCATGAAAAACTCCAAATGTTTTGTTGTACTTCAAGAGGCCCTTGTTAGCATGTTCAAGTGGTACGAAGGCTCTGCATCGACAATAATCTTCCTTCGTGGCGTTCACCGGCTAGCCCAGCGCGGTGCTATGATGAAGAGCATATGGAACACTCGGGTCTTGGTATCTTCAACCACAAAAACTCGCCTGTGGTCGTCGCAGAGATGGAGGAAGCGACAGGTATCTCTGTGGAAGCCTTGAGGGCGCTTCGTCCCGGGTCTGATGACAGATGGGAGAAACTCCATCTGGCCACCACACGTCAAACAATGCGGGTTGAAGACGCTGCATATTCACTACTCAGTTTATTCAACATTTTCTTACCAGTTGTGTATGGTGAAGGAGACGAGGCACTCGGGCGACTCTTGTCACAGCTACTCACAAACTCGGGAGATACGAGGATCACTGGGAAATCAGGCAGTTTCAACAGTTGCCTCCCTGACAGTATTGCAGTTTTCGAACAGTCGCCTGTGTCCCACGTTCGTCTGACCGTCGCTGATGCCGAAATTGCAACAATCACTACCAGATCCCGTTTCTCCCCCAATCCTCCTTTATTCACGGAGTTGTACAACAAGTTGAATGAGCTCCCTCTCCCATCATTTATGGGGTGTCGAACGAAACTCCCGTGTCTCACCTTCAAACTCGGACGCCTGGTGTCAGTTCATCAAAACACATCCAAACCACAGGTTTTTCGTGCAAAATCGAGTGCACTCAAGATCGTGAAACTCAGAACCAACGAAGATTTGTCTCAACTGGATTCTTTATGCCTCTTTCACCCCTGGATCGACTTTCTTCTCGACAGACGACCCCCTTGGTAGCCCCACCTCCGAACCAATCCACTCCACAATCATCGAGATTATGGAGGGCCAGCAGCCTTCATCCGCTCTAGATGATCGCCTTAGCCGAATCATCCCTAACCGATCCGTCATATCGAATACTGCATCCATCTTGCCACCTTCCAGCAAGTCGCCCAAAGAAAAACAAATGCGTCTCCTCGAATTCGCTTCACGACTGAGACGACTGTTTGGCGCGCTCCTGCTCACCCCCACCCGCTCGAATGTTAATGAATACAAAAGGGTTGCTGTGGAGAGCTTGATCACAGCCCGAGTGGAAGAGATCATGCTGGACATATTAAGTGACGCCGGGGTGTTGGACGTCCTTTGACGGTTTCGCGAGATCCTTCCTTCCACTTCTCCGTGCTTTTGGGACTGCAGTATGATGGGCGCCATCGTTATTGTACGCGTTCTCAGTACATTTGTGTCGTACCAATCTATCGCATTACAGCTCAGACTACGAACACACGAGAACGTAATCCACACTATGGAACCATTCCTGATCACCCACCGGGAATCCATCAAGGGCGTTAGCATCCCATCTTTGTCCTCCCCGTCGCATACCGGTTTGTAGTCTTGTTCGCCTGGACAACAAACTTCCAACTCTTGCTTGAATCTATTTCTGTGGTCGTTATCATCTAGCAGTACCGATCTGTTGTGTCAATGAATGGGTAATGATAATGGGCCGGCCATTCACGTCGTGAAAGGAAGAACGAAGAACCCAAGAATATAGGGACGACCGCAAGGTTTTATTCACTAAATAAAATACAAGATTGACGCCGAATGCTAGGGTGCACTCTGTTCAGTGACATGAAGGCATAAACAAGGAGCATCTGCCACATGAAACCAGAGAGGAACGACAACATCTAGAGGCAAAAGTGACCCGAGTACTAACCCAACAGGGGCCTGCAAAGAGTCATTCGGCAGACTTAGAGGTTGCGCCACCATTACGCGTCGTCGTCGTCAACGTGGTGGTAGACGTGCCATCGCACGCCTCTGCCCTCGTCGTCGTCGTTGCGGTGGGAGCGCGGCAGCCGCCTCGTTGTCGTCGCCGTGGGGGGTTACGGGGGCACGGGGATACACCCCTTGTTGCTCAGTCGTGGGTGCCTTGCCTCTATGGCATGGTGGATGGTATTTGCGGCGCCACCATCGTCCTCGTCCTCGTCGCCGTGGTGCGCATGGTGGTGCCGTTGCACCCTCTCGTTATCCATGTGGTTGTGGTTGCGGTTGGCGGGCAGCCGTAGCCTCAGTGTGGGGTCCCCTTGCCGTCGTGGTGGTGGTGGGCGCACGGCCGCGCCTCGTCTCTCTTGCCGCTGCCGTTTCCGCGGTGGTGGTAGTAGTGGTGTCAGCGCGCGGTTGCGCGACTTCGAAAACAATACAGCTGGGTGGTATAGTGAGCCAGAGCAGTTTGAAATAAGCATACACACAATGAGGACCAGTAGAATGTGAAGTGTCTGTAGTCTTCGTCACGGTAGTGGTGGGCGTGTCGTGCGCCGTCCCGCTGGCATGGCGTCGCGCGCCCCTTCGCCCCCTCGTTGCCGTCACGGTGGAGCGGTGGTGCGCTGTTGTGCAGTCCTCGCCCTCCGTGTTGTCGCGTGGTGGTGACGGGCAGACAGCTACCTCCTGCCACCCTGTTTCTGTCGTCGCCAAGGTGGTAGGCATGTCGTTTCGCCACTGCGCCCTCTGTCGTCGGCGCTGTGGCGGTGAATGCGCCGTTGCGTGCCCTAGGATGACGGCGGTGGCACAGGTGCGTCGTTTCGCACCGCGCCCTCGTCGTCGGTGCTGTGATGGTGGGTGCGCCGTTGAGTACCCTCGCCCTCGTCGTCGTCGCAGTGATGGCTGTCCCGCACTGTCGCCCTCGTTGTCGGCGCTGCGGTGGCTGGGCCGTTTCGCAACGTAGCCATTTTGTCGTGAGTCCATTGCGAAGAATGATTACAAATGAACGCAAACAACCGTGGATCTACCGCATACCTTCGGGTCCAGGAACTTAATGTCTACGGTTCAACAACTACTACGAGGGACGCATTGCACACACGACGATGATGGCAAGGGTGTAATGACCCGCCTACGATCGCAATGCCGACGACGAGGCGATACGACACTCAACGACACTACTGAGGACCATGACGAAGGCGACAGCGTGCAATGGCGCACCCACCACACAACGCCAGAGACCAGGATGGAGGGGCATGGTGGTGTGCCGAGAGGGTAAGGTATAACACAGGCATCATACGGTACACCCACCACCAACCGCTGACGACGACGATGAGCGAGGTAGCGCGACTGCGTGCTCACCACCATGTCTACAACGCCCAAGGGCAGGGACGACGCGATGGCCCCATCGCCGTCAAAACAACGACGAGATCAATGGCGTGCATCGGCATGCCCACTACTACGTCGACGGCGCGCAGAGGCGGGGTCAACACAACGACCCCATCACCTCCGAAACAACGACGTACAATGGCACGCCCACCAGCATCACGTCGACGACGTGCAAGGGCGGACCCCAGCGGCGTGCAACGACGGGGCGGCTGCGCAACAGCGTGCCCCCACCTCACGACGACGGGGTGCAACTGCGAGACGGCGACGGCGATGAGTGCGCCATCACCACGATGGCGACACGACGGTAACCCTGTCCCACGAGGACGATGACGTCGCCGGCGAGGGCTTCGCGACAGCGCGTCACCACCACACGACGACGGGGCAACTGCGCGGCAACGAAGGGATAAGGGCGGCGCGCTGGCGTGGCCCACGAGGGCACGGGTGAGGGCTATGCGATAAGGGTGCCCGGTACGGCGGGGCGGCGCAACGGTAGGACCATGGGGGGCTTCTGTGGACGTGTATAGTATCCTTGTAGACTGTAGACTGAGTCATGTGCACACACGGCAAAATCCAGTAAGACAGGGGCTGCACTTTCTCACGAATTATGGGGGTGACAGAAATCTTGCCAAGCAAGGTAACTATCTGAAATGTGAGGAAGATGTTCTACGGTACAGTAGTCGTACAGCACGTGAATGCAGGAGCTGCTGAGTGCTGCACAGCAACTCTGGGTTTCTGCAGATGTGAATATTGATGATGCACTGCTCCCACTGATCAACGAACGGGCGAGGGCTTGAAAATGCATTTTCAGTGGAAGTGTCCCCATTCAGGTACATTTGTCTCGCTTGAACACGTTTCAGCCAATGAGAACATGAGATTCCGCCCCAAAGAGCGCGCAAGAGTAACGTCATTTTGCACTAGTCTTTCACCGATTGGCACGTAATGTGTCAGGGGTGACAAATTCATTGAAATGGTACAATTTCTTCTCATATTTACTCATACCATACCAGTTCACACCACCCGGAACAACAAAAAAATGTGGTAAGGCGTGATATAACTGGCGTTCTATTTGAAACTGCGTGGCGAGGTATGAGACGTATGCGACATATCAGAATTTTTTTGGTCATACCTGGCTATATATGACACCGGCTCATATCCAGCTTGGGCTTCATTGATTACCTAATGATTAATACCCAATTCCCGAATCTCACCATGGCGTTAGCATTCGGACTTCAACAATGTTTCAGATATCGAAACCCCAACGAAAATATAGTTTACCATCTGCGCATGGACAGGATTTTGATGTCCTAGTGTGTGAACATTCTTGAAGTTTTTGCGCATGTTCGAAATACGAATTTAGTCAAATTTTACAAATTTCTGGGCCCGTTGTTTGCACTGCTAAGTGTGTACGTAATCAGTGATCGATCAGCTTCTCACGCGCCGCAGTACTTCAACCTTCTTGGGTAAACAATTGGTCTTCGCCTTAGAGGAGCAAGAAAATCTTGACATCTACATTCAGTTCAAGCTGTTGAGGTAGAGGTAGAGGTCGTCGCCTTTGTCACGGTTATGCAATAATGAAGTAAGTACATGTATTCTTCTACAGCGGCACGTTGTACTTATGTGTTATCTTCCAGCTGTGGGAAGCTTCGGGATTAGCACGAATCCATGACATAATCGGACACTTCAAATGCTGTGTTGTAACCGTACTCCCCCACGGCTATAAGGTTGCTAACTAAGCCTCGCCATCCTCGACACCGGATCTTCTGTCAATCCCGCTTTCTTCCTCTCAAATGACCAAAACACAAGTCTTTACTGAAACGAATATTGATGCTTTGCCACAAAAATGGATCCCTTCCCTGGTGGGAGGCCACTCTGGGCGTTCGACCAGCACTACACCGTCCAGCGCTCAGGCCAGAGGACGTATTCGCGGGAAACTGTCGATGCAAGCAGCGACTGATCGAGCAGGAACAGAAGGGAACCCCAACAAGCCACTCAGAGAGGATCCCCCCGCCGCTGTCGATGGTGCTACGCTATCCAAAGAAGCCACAAGGTCAGGTGCAGTCAATCGCAACACGGCGTCCAACGTCATGCCTTCGTCCAAGCAGACCGTCACCATCATCGACACCGATCGCTGCCGTTCCATCCTCAAGGTGCTAAAGGGTGGCCTCGTTGAGAGCTTAGTCAGTCTGCCTCACATCATCGTGTCGTTGTCACGCGACTTAGGCTTGCATCCAGACCTTTGACAATGTTACTCCTGAGGAGTTTGAGGTTATAACGTACGAGGGGAAGGATCGTTTGCTTCCCAAGTTAGTCTTTGAACCCTAACCATTGACACCTCACCAAACGCCCATGCAGGCTATACTACGACGCTCAGCGCTCTCAACTGGTCGCTATGCCTCCCTCCGCAACCCACAAACACGCTATTCAGTACTTCGCAGACTGCGTTAGGGCTTTCGTAGCGCCCCACCAGCTTGGCAACGTGGTGCTGAAAGTTTTCGAAAACTCCGTAATTGGAGGGAGCGAACAAGACGTTGCCGTGGACTTTCGCTTGGACATTCATCCAAGGTACCTTTGTTCCCAGTTTCCATTTCCGTTCTGGGTTGGGGAGTGCGGGTTCAGTCAAGCCATTCCTGGCATGAAGGCCAAGCTTGCCCAGGCAGTGAAGAATGCCCCTGAAATAGATGCTGCTTTTATGATAAAGATTGAAGACGATGTTGGCACCCTTCCCCGTCGCGATAAGGGCCACTCCCTTCTTTCGCAACCCCGGCTTCCTCGCTCGGATTTCGAAAATGCGAGGTTTTCTGTCGGCCGCCGCATCGAAGTTGGGGGAGTTACCTGGGTGAACATCACGTCAATCCGGTTCTTCGTATTCCTCCGTGGGGAGGATGGTACGTTCAATTTCGACACTGTCGACAACCCGCTCGCCGCATGTGGGGTAGGCATATCCCTACTCCTGGCGCTCACGACTCACTCATTGAACCCCACCTCCCAGGAGCTATACCCGAGGATGTCTGTCGAATCAGTCGACCAACTGCTCGATCTTGCGTCTCGGCGCTTTCTTTCCCGTATCGTGCACACCATGAGCAAGTTCAATGACATAAATTCTGCCCAATTTCGCTTCATGAAGCCTGCTCCGTTCGCCGTCAATTGGGACGAATTCCTAACGGAGATCGATCTCTCACTGTTCCAGACAGCCTTTTCGCGGTACGTCTCGTGCTTCGAGGGAGAAAATGTCCCCAAAAACAACACGAAGAAAAAGGAGTCATTGCGCAGGCGGCGTACACACCAGGCTCTGATCAAAAGCGGGTCAAGTACGTTATTGGCACGGAGGAAACGATGCAGGTAAATGAAAACAGTGTCATCTCCGAATTCAATGATTGACTTGCGTGTAGAACCACTGCATAGGTCTCCTTCTGACTTGATGCGCTGTTTGTACCAAGCGCCGTGGTATTTATATTCTGGATTATGAACATAATGCTATTGTTATGACTTTCCCATTCATCATGTAACATTCCAGTGTATTATGTTCCTGTGTGATAAATATTTCTGGAAATAATTCTCCAATCTGGTCAGGACTGGGGAGGTAGAGTGTAAAGGGGCTGCACTATATATGGTGTGAGTCTAGGTTCTCTTATCCACTTATCACAAACAAGCTTGTGATTGCAATAAGTGCATGTGATCTAATCACATGTACTCCATTGCAACATATCAAGCCCTCTGGGCCATCCTGGATTGTTGGAGTAGAGGGAATTTAGGTGGATGGTAGTTACAGTAATTAGCTAATACCATACAGGATACATTTTTGAGAGTATAGGATTCACAGCCAGAGTACCTGTTACTGTCCACTTTCTAGAACCATCACACAGATGGGATAAGATGCTTTGCAGCAACACTGTGTGACTTAATTGGTAATCATAGAGTGTAGGATGGGACATGTACACAGCAAGAGTGGAATTGATGAGGGAAAATGAGGTTTCTGCAATGTGCACATAATTGTGTGCATGTTTGCAGGAGTGCATACAGACAATTAACAGACCATGAATGGTGCAGGATACATGCCAGAATTGTTGAGCAGAGCATCACACAGAGGGTGAGGACTGAAGTGACTCACTTGGTGTTGGGCTTGCAGTTGCAATGAGCAGGCACATGGATGTAAGAGGTAAAGACTCTATTCGAACTCAGATGACTGAGTTTGTATTGTATACTACATGATTGTATTACATAATACTACCTAATAGGTCGAACTGGATGTTCAACACTCCCCCTTGTTCAATAAATGGGTTTGTGTGAATGTATATGATAGAACGGATAGTCAACATTAGTAGAAGATGAGTCCCAATTGAGATCTTAATTGATCAAAATGAACTTGTCCAAGATTCTTGGTGAACATATCTGCTGGATTAATGGATCCTTCTATATAGAAGAGTTCAATGGTCCCATTCTCAACCCATTCACGTATTGCATGCCATTTGAGTTCTACATGCTTGTTTCGTGTTTCTGTAACAGGGTTGGATGCCATGAATATGGATCCTTGATTATCGCCACAGATAGGAGTAGAGGTAAGCTTGTACCCGAGTTCTCCAAGAAGTTGTCTGATCCAAACAACTTGGTGGCTACAATCAGACAGTGTGATGTATTCAGCCTCAGTAGAGCTATGGGATACACGGGATTGCTGCTGTGATCTTCAACTGAACATGCAATTTGCTAGTTTGATATACCAGCCTGTCTGTGAGTGCTGTTACGCGGTGTACTTTTGCCCCTATGATTTTCTTTTGCAGATCACGTGACTTTAGAACATATGGACGATATGTGCTTGAAGGCCTATGCCAGGCTAGACCGTAAGTGCAGGCCCTCAACCCTATGCTCTAGACCTATGATGTCATGGCCCCGGTTGCCATAACTACTGGGCTGGATCCCCCTTCAATCATTCACTATCTCGTATCCTATGACGTCATACCTCACTGATCATGCATTCCTCCACTTCCTACCACTAGAACTGTACTCTACATTTTAGTCCTCTGATCCTGGATGATCCTAGAGGCTATGCTTATCTCTTAGGGCTCAGGGAATTACTTTACATAGGTATATTAGCGTACAAATAGATACAAACCTGTAGACAGTATATAAACCCCTAGAGCCCAGCTGGAATGCCAGTCTGGTTCTCTTGGGTGTTCCTCTATAGCACCCTGACCAAGGTCTTGTTCCCCCTCCCCTTTCCTTAAGTCTACGCAGTCTAGTGTGACCTGAAGTAGCTTGACGCTATAGGGTTGTTTCAAGTGCCTGGTGTTGTGATCAGATGCATGATCTGAATCAGTACACACAATCAAGCCTGTGCCTGATCTACCATCATAACAGAGTGCATATTTCCTGGTGCCAGCTAGGTATTTGCAGATATAAAGAGCTCTGTCGAGGTGATCCTGTGAAGGATTGGCAGCATGGCAAGAGAGGGTAATCACTGCAAAGGCGATATCTGGGTGAGTGCCCAACATCAGATATAGCAAAGATCTGATCACTGTTTGGAATCTTTGACGGAGTTCATGGTCAACAGGACCACTGTGCTTGGTGGGTTTATAGCCCATAGGAAGAGGAGTGGGGGTAGCTCGGGCATTTGTCATTCCAAAGCGCTCTAGGACTTTGTCAAGATATGTGCACTGGTTGACTAGTATCTTTTGTCCTTCTCGTTGTAAAGATGATAAATGGGTAGGTGGTACCACTGTTACGTCCAGGGAGACCCTGTTGTAGGCAGAGGGGACTGGTAGAAAAAGGGTGGTATGAGCTAGGCTTGTCCCAAGGGGTTCGTATGTAGGTACTATAGTGAGAAGGGGTAGCTAGACAACACCTAGCACGAAGAGAGGGTAATCTGATGTGAAAACCGGATTGAAACGAGCAGAGAACAACAAGTCCGGTCCAATGGAAACCAGATAGACGAAGACAGAGAGTTTGAACGACAACGACAACGAGAGGAGAACAGACAACAAACAAAACTGAGAGTAAGAGGGAGATATTATTGCAATTGCATGGTACAAAGCTTTATAGTCTGGGTATTTCCCAGGACTTTTGAAGCAGGAAGATCTAAGAAAGAATACCTATCTACAGCTGCAAATCCCAAGATGACCCACCAAAAATGAAGCAGAAGAGATATGTGTGGTTGGAACAACAAGATCTAAGAAGGTGAGATCCAATAACGAACGAAAAGAGATAGATGAAAAAAATGTCCAACCCGGATACCTATCAACCGGACTATGTGGACTAACTGGATACCAACAATCCGAACCAGACTGAACTTGGATCAATGCAGATGGACACGGGACATAATGGAGGTCTTGAACAATGGGTGGACGATACCTAGAATACCTATAGAAAGTGCCCTACAAACTTAGAGAGCTGAGGGCTCCTACATCTGCAGGGTACTTGAACTCTGACTGTCCACAGTCAGTCACGTGACTCAGTTAGGTGTGGACCTTGAAAATGCGAACAATGGACGCATTTGACACTTAAGACACATCTGTCGTTCCACATCCACTTCAACTTTTCCCCACTCTTTCTCATCTCTCACCACTATGTCGACAAACCCTTCCACCATTGACAACCTCCTTCAATATGGCAACCCTTTCAACAACCTGACGCCCATTACTGTCGCCACTGCCAACCTTCAAGCCACGTGCGAGAAGGTCCAGGACCTTGCTGACTGCATACCTGACAACAAGGAAGGTCTGGAGGAGGATCAGGACACATGGATAGGACAGTGGGACTCTGCGCTGGTACATGATTTGATTGTCTTGGACGACCTTTTACTGACTTCTCATTTAGGAACAACTCTGGTGTTGTCTCGAAGCAGCTGGCGGTCAGAGTCTGGAAAGAAGAATCGACCCCCGGACTATGATGGTGATGCGAAACAGCAACGACCTCTACAAAAAGTGGGCTGCCTCACTGAAGGACCGGGAATGACGTGAATGGGAAGAAGCGCTGAAGGACACGAGGATCCAGGTGATGGTAGCCAGCAACTCGTTGTGCTACATACCATCGAACAAGAGTCTGGTCGGTTTGGACAAGAAGAGTGAGAGCAAGCACGAGGAGCCGACTCTCCTAGCAATGGGTCTGGCAGAGGTGAGCGGAACGGGTAGACCAGTGCGGTCTACAAGGAACAAGGTATGTCACAAAAGTTATTGAATATGGCTCAGTTCTGATTGTGGTGATAGTGTGCATGTCTGGTCATAGATGACGACGAAGATGAAGAGGCACCCCCTCTGGTGAAGAAGACGACGACTGCACCAGTCGCCAGTATGAGCCTGGCCCCGTGTGGTCAGTGCATGAAGAGGCAGGCAACGTGCTCCGGATTGCCCAGCCAGGTCTGCGAACTGTGTGCCAAACAGAAGATAAAGTGCGACTGATCGAAGGGATGAGGGAAGGCAGGAAAGAAGGCAGAAGAGGTCATTGTGGACAAGGGAAAGGTGCCAGGTAAGTACATGCAGGGTACTTTGATTTGAGCTGACCTGGATTGACAGCTGCAGCACCATCCAGATGAAGACAACAGAAGCTGTTCCCAAACCCACTGAAGATGATCTTCAACACAGAAGAATTGGACGCACTGGAGGACAAACAGAAGGAGGATGATGAGGTGGTGGTGGTGGTGCTGACAAAACTGGTCCAACACAGACAACCTTCAACCAAAGACTGGGTTGAAGTGGCACTCAATGCTCTTGAGAGCAAGGTGCTCACTTCTCAAGCTGCATTGAAGAAGAAGATGGCAGAATTGGGGAAGTTGTCAATGGAATTGGGAGGGCAGATGTTATGCGGTGTACTTTTGCCCCTATGATTTTCCTTATGCAGATCACGTGACTTTAGAACATATGGACAATATGTGCTTGAAGGCCTATGCCAGGCTAGACCGTAAGTGCAGGCCCTCAACCCTATGCTCTAGACCTATGATGTCATGGCCCTGGTTGCCATAACTACTGGGCTGGATCCCACTTTCATCAGTCACTATCTCATACATCATGACATCATGCCTCACCAATCATGCATTCCTCCACTTCCTACCACTAGAACTGTACTCTACATTTTAATCCTCTGATCCTGGATGATCCTAGAGGCTATGCTTATCTCTGTAGGGCTCAGGGAATTACTTTACATAGATATATTAGTGTACAAATAGATACAAACCTGTAGACAGTATATAAACCCCCAGAGTCCAGCTGGAACGCCAGTCTGGTTCTCTTGGGTGTTCCTCTATAGCACCAATTGACCAACTCAGTTCCCCCCTTCCTTTCCTTGAGTCTATGCCATCTAGTGCAACCTGAAGTAGCCTAGTGCTATAGGGTTGTTTCATTAGAACCAGACTTATCCAACACTTCACCTCGCACTTCTTATGTATGCAAGCCGCCACACGTTACCGGCACACCCTATGACGACGTACAGCAACCGTACTGCTCTGTCTGCCAGCAGTATGTACTATGGGAGAGCTCTTAACTGAGTTACTCAATATGGAAGGACCCTGAGAACTAATGGCTAAGTTTATCAGTGTCCATCACCTTCCATCGGTCCCTGTTCCCATTTATCGCCGCTGAAACATGACGCCCAGATGCTGAGTGCTCTAGAGATCCCCGACGCTATCAGGAAGATAGGCTGAGCCTATATGCCTCTTGCCAGATCATAGATCCCTGAGATCCCTACGACAACTACGAGCAGAAAGCCTACGAAGCAGACTGGGAACAACTCCGGGAGAACAGAGCCACAGGGAGTGGAAAGGAGCAGGAGGTATCTAAAGTAGAACTGCTCTCCTCTGCTACTATGTTTATATGGGAGCTCGATGCCGAGCTTGGATTGATGAGACTCGGGCCTCAGAGAGGTCAGATCTGCAGTCTCGTGGTACTAACAACGCTAGACGGCCTTAGCTGCCTAGCAGTGGGTGTCGAAGACTCAACATCCCCCGCCACAGATCTGCATGCACCCCCTCAGCACACCCCCTCCTATGACCCCAATGATTACAGTCTGCCAGCCAGACTTCCCCCACCGATGCTGCTGAGTACGCACCCAACGGAAAGAAGCCACTACGTGAAACCAGGGCCTGCTGTCCCTGAAGGAAAAAGAGAGGTATCGCCAATTATTTTATGGTTCCTAAAACGTACGAGGTTGGTAGAACTCCCTGGAGATAGGATAAGGGCAGAGCCGGAACCTAAGCCAGAGAGGGCGCCAAAATGTAGAAGGACAGATGGGCGGCCTTTTCTCATATGATGGGCTATAGCATGAGACGTAGTCTTGCCTAGCGGAGAAAGGGTCGAGCACCCGACTCGCATACGTTTACAGCCGCGCACTATGCGCATCCACTATCACGTCTAGACTTACATACTTTTTGCTTCGCATTACTCAAAGGATAGTGGCATGGACCATATATGAAGAATTAAAAGTGTTTTACAATGGCTACAGTGCAACAAATTCTAGGGGATACGCTAATCCTGAACAATGAAAAGATGGCAGTGATCCTTGATTGGATCAATGCAAGTGAAAACGTAATTGCACAGCAGCGAAACATGATTAATAACCAAGCCGTGGTTATTATGGAGTTACAAAGCGAAGTGAAATGCTTAGGTAAACAAAAGGAAATGGTTGCGATGGACACTGGAGAAGGTGCTTCCTCCGCATCAGACGGAAGTAAAGGATTCTTCCGACGGGTTGAAGTATTTGCTGATCCAGGAGAGTATGATGGATCCTTCAACAAATTCGAAGAATGGTGGGCTAAGATGGGAGGATGGCTCACAGTAAATGAACAAGTGATTCCTAAGGAATCCTACAAAGCAGTAGTCACAGTGTTGTCTCGCCTGAAAGGGACAAAGGCTGGACCCTTTGCTGAAACACGTTTGAAGAAAGGCCGAGATTATACCTGGGTGGAGCTATCAGATGAGATCACATCTCTATTCAAAGGGAACCTGGTCAAAGAATGGGCTGTTGACTGGCTAGAAAAATTATACCAAGGACGTGACCAGATGATAGATTTCTTCCTAGTCCAATGGGAGGCACTATACATAAAAACAGAGATGGACGATTCTCAAGCTATCTGACTGCTTGAAACACAGGTCAAACGGGAAATAATTGACCACATATGAAGACAAGGGGGAGAACACCCTATCTTTGTCAACCGGTACCTGCAGAAGGTCCGAGAAGTAGGTCTTATCCTAGAAGGGATAGACATGATACGAGGCAGGACCTCCTCATGTTTCCAAGGGCAGCACTCTAAGTCCAAAGATCCTAATGCCATGGATATTAGAGCTATAGACGCAAAGAAAGGATGTTTCAACTATGGAAAGCCGGGTCACATGAGACGGGAATGCTAGAATCCCACAGTGAAATGCGATCTCTGTCATTGGACAGGCAGAGATCACAAGTCAAGTTGCCAAAGAGCTGGGAGCTCTAGACAGGCACAAATAAGGAATATGAATACGTCCTGGGAAGACAATAAAAGCACCGAAAGTCAGGGCAGCGCCCCAATTAAGTTTAATGGAATGAATTTCGAGGAAGCGAGAGCAGCTTTCTGAGATTACAAGGCTGCAGAAGCCAAATGTACAGGAAAAGGTCATGCCTGAAGGATTATTCTGGGTATCCTAATGGCACTAAGGAAAAGAAAAAGGTAATGTTTTCTGATTCTTCTGAAGGCAACAGGTTTGCTATTCTTACGGTTGATACTGTAACAGACTATTATGATATGAACTTTCCTTTGCTGTCAGAGGGGTCTGAGGAAACTCAGCCTGCCGAAGACATTAATCTCGGGCTTAATTCCTCTTTTAAATTAACTACTAACGTTACTGATGAAATCCCAGACGAAGGTTTATTTTGCAGGTCAATATCATTATGGAATGAATTGACTGTGGGGTTACAGATTGCCCCTATGTCTAAACGGAATTCATTTATGAAAGTAGAAGCTCTCCTAGACTTGGGAGCTAACGTGGTCTTTATAGACAAATCTTACGCTGAACGGTTGAAGCTGCCGCTTCTTAAATTAAAAGATCCCATAAAGGTCTTTAATGTTGATGGAACGAAGAACTCTGCCAGTGACATCACTCATGCCACTGAGCTCTTGATTGAGTTTCAGGGATATTGTGAGAAAGTCTTAGCCGAAGTAATGGACTTAGGACGGCAACAGATGATATTAGGATATTCTTGGCTCAAATGTCATAATCCCAATATAGACTGGACTATAGGCAACATCAGAATACGTTGCTGTACGGAAGAGTGTAGATCACTCCAGGAGAAGTCCGTTTTTCTACGTCTAGTTGAGAAAGAAGAGCGAGAAATCCAATATCATGCATACGAAACAATAAAGAGTCTAGATGACGAAGTATATATTAGGGCTGCTTAAGCAGTAGACCCAAAATTAAAGATCTTGATGGATCAGAAATGGAACGTAGAAGATCTGGTGCCTCAGGAGTACCATGAATTCTTGCCGGTGTTTAGGGAAAAGGAATTAGAACGAATGCCTACAAGAAAACCCTGGGATCATGCTATAGATCTTAAGGATTCATTCGTTCCCAAGAAGAGTAGACTGATACCCCTATCCCATGACGAACAAACAGAAGTCTCCAATTGGTTAGATGATCAATTACAAAAAGGATATATATGCCCCTCTAAGTCCCCAATGACATCACCTGTGTTCTTTGTACCCAAGAAAGACAGCCGGAAACACATGGTACAAGATTACAGATATCTTAATGAACACACAATCTGAAATAATTATCCACTTCCCCTTATATCCCAACTCGTAGATCGTCTCAAAGGAGCTAAGTTATTTATGACAATGGACCTCAGATGGGGTTACAACAATGTACGGATAAAGGAAGGCGATGAATGGAAAGCCACCTTTGTAACGCATAAAGGTTCCTATGAACCTGTTGTTATGTTCTTTGGATTATGCAACTCCCCTGCAACGTTTCAAACTATGATGAATGAATTATTTGCAGATATGGAAGACATTGTTGTTGTTTACATCAATGACGTCATGATTTTCACAAAAACAGATAACCATGCTGAACATGCCAAAATAGTAAAGAAAGTCTTACAAAGATTAGAAGAAAATGATTTATTTATAAAACCAGAAAAATGTCACTTTTACAAAACGGAAGTAGAATATTTAGGGATGATAGTTGGAGCTAATGGAATCAAGATGGACGAAAAGAAGGTTTCTGCTATTCTGGAATGGCCAGAGCCAAAGAACCAAAAGGGAGTCTGAAGTTTCCTAGGTCTTGCAAACTTCTATCACTGCTTTATTAAAGATTATGTGCAAGTCACATGTCCCCTTAATGATTTATTAAAGAAGGATCAGACTTTCCAGTGGAAAGAAGAGCAGCAAGCTGCTTTTGATCTATTAAAAACAAAGTTTACGACAGCCCCTATCTCGGCATATCCGGACATAGATTGCAAATTCAGATTAGAGATGGATGCTTCAGATTATGCAATGGGAGCAGTCCTCTCTATACTCAAAGATGACAAATGGCACCCTGTAGCCTTCTCTTCTCATAGCATGTCTCCTCAAGAAAGAAATTACCCCATTGCCGACAAAGAGATGCTGAGCATCATACGTGCACTTGAGATTT
>JBBPTV010000179.1:0-36907 GCA_038094275.1 Tubosaeta brunneosetosa | reverse complement strand
CATCTGCCGCCTAATATCCTGCGAAGCTACTGGGCCGCATAAATATCTCCAATGTGACCCTATCCCTCACCTTTCGAAACTACTTCTGTGAGTTCCATTTCTCGTGCCGCCACAAATCTACGACTTTTGTAATTGATTACCTAGTTGTGGCTCTCCAAGTTCACCGTCCTTTCGACTGCGTTATCGCAAAGATTTAATCTACGGACGTCGCAGTTCTCGAAGAAACGGGCGACAAACCGCTCAGTGAAAGTATCCTCGACCCAAATCCATCCCGCGGTCGCGTCTCAACTCCCCAGGATACCAATGTCGTACTCGCAGTCGTAGACTACGCTTCATTCCCGGACCAACAATCGACAACCCTATGTACGCATGCGACGTCTCCCCACGCCACTGGATTTTATCACAACACTACCTGATCCTCTTGGATTTGGGTTCGTCGGTTGACGAGACTAGTCAGCATCACCGCAAACCACATTGTTTCAATCACATCCATTCTTCGATCCTAGTCTATGAACCGCAGCGCTGTGGTTACGTGTCGGGTGCGTACGCAGTATCAACTAACCTCATTCACGGTTCTCCGTACCCTGTCCTCGAGCATTTCACCATGTCACAACACCTCATTTTTTTCAAGAGTGGACCTTGGTATAGCTCCTCAGAACCTATCCTCCGAAAGGTGTCTTACTTACGCCTCACAGTTATACATCACCAGGCCGCATTTTCGCACTATGGTCCGCCAGTTGGTCCGTTTACTCCGAGCTACCATGCAATGACATTTGTCGACGCCTTGACATTTTAATACGCCTTCCCAACCCACTCAAGATAACTCGCAGCTCCAGCTCCAACTCCAAACTCCTACCACATATCGGCATCTCGCTTGTCCTCGTGCCGTGTCACCAAGCCATTAAGTGGAGCTTCATCAGGTACAATTATAGTTTCAAGATCCGGCTAGGTTTCAACTCCACTTATCCAACGATGGGTCAAGCCACCGGACAGGAACATTGCCATCCTGCCCTCGACCGAGTCTGCCAGGCTCTCAGATGTTGGCGCTATTTCCAGGATAGATGGTGTTGCTTCGAACCAGCTGGCAGAAGCATCGAATCTCATTGCCGCCATGGTCTTTTTCGCAGGAGCTGTTAGCTTACAACTGAATACCTTGGGCCAAGGACGTTCGGGTTCCGGCGACGGTGGTATCCCTAACTTATGTGTGCATACACGGACCCAGAACGTCCAAACTAAGTGGACAACCCGCCAAGGTGTACCGATACCTCGAGAGGATGAGGTGTGTATAGCACCCCTTCATTTCCGACGCTACAGACATTAACTAGGCTCTTTGAGCCGTCCTATTGTATCGGACTACCAGGGGGATTCCCCGGTTCTTAAACTGGGACTTCACTCTCACTCTCTTGTTTGTATGTACAGGGTGTGCGGGGGCTCAACACATGAGGTGACTCTGGGGCCGCTGGCTTTTTGACTTTGGTCCGTTGTCCCGGACATGCGGCATCCGGTATATTTAAGTTTTTTTTCGGCCTGGATGGTGCGTGTGGGCTCTCTCCTGGCCACCACGACGTTCCTGCCCCCTACCTCTCCTGATACGGTTCCGCCATGCACCCAAGGATGTTTTCGACGGCCTATACGACGGCCAGACATCATGTAGGTCTGCTCGTGCTAAGTGCCCTGCTCCCTGATGGATCTCTATGTTACACCAGGAACAACTTCCATGCATGTACGCGCCGCCATACCATCATCATGTCACCACCGCCCAAAGACTAGCGGGTCTCCACAAGGACGTCAAAGAGCTCAGAGAAAAGGAGCATTACTTGCTACAGAAGATCGACCTCTACAGGTCTTCCCTCGAGGTGGTTCAGACGACGCTGTACACCCAAATCAACAAAGCCAACGAGATGCAAAACTTCTTGGCGCCCATATCAAGGTTGCCCAATGAGATGTTACTCACCATTTTTGAGGAGGTGGTCGCATGCCAGGATCCTTGGGCTGAAGGACGTGCGGAGATTACCATTTCCAAGGTGTCTCGCCGCTGGCGTGACCTCGCGATTCATGCTCCCCGCTTATGGCGGCACGTGTCCATCACTCCACGCGTTGCACCGAGCATGCTGGAAATGTACATAACTAGGGCGTCACGCGCGCTTGATATCGAGATCTGCGGGTGGAGAGACAGGAGAGATTTCCAGCGGTTCGACTCTGCACTCGAGAAGATGCTCGATTCGGTCAGCAGGTGGCGCAGCTTATCTATCGCCTCCGTGTGCGACAGCCATCTATCACATCTCACCCTCAAACTCTCTCATGTCGGCCACTTTGCCGGATTGAAGCACTTTACGTTTCGTGCGTTGCGACCGGGACAAACGTGTTCTGTCTCCTTTCTGATGGAAGCGGCTCTCCCAACGCAAACTCACTCCACGAGCCAGACGTTGCTGCCTCCGTGCACACTCAAATCCCTCGACGTTGAAAACTTCACACTGACGGGAGATCTTGGGAGTATACATACCCGAACGATGGAGAATTTTTCGAGATTGTCATCATTGACTTTGAGACGGTACAGCAATGATGCACGGTCGTTCCGAATCATGATCGAATTCAGCGCGTTCTGTGCGATGCTGAGTGCGATCCCAAATTTGACGACGCTCGTACTTCATGGGCAACCTCTTCGGTTTCGTATGGATCCGGCCGGCAGCCCTCCAAGCGACATGGTCGGAAGTGGACACGGGGTCTCTGCCAACTCAACAACAGTCACGCTCCCACATCTTCACACATTCATACTCCACCCGGGGGTGCTGAAACCGCGTTACCTGCAGCACACCATCTCTGCCATCCATGCCCCTGCCCTCCGGCATTTCGAGCTCGTCTTCCCGGACTCTAAGATCTTGGGACAGAATATCGTCGAGCGATTGTTCACGGACGCACCACCGTTGACGTCGTTCGCCTCGTCGTCATCGTCCTCCGTCTACACATCCTATACATCGACGAGAGACGACCATCTGAGGAGAAGGCGGTCACGTTTTCCGCGCGTCGAAACCCTAGTCTTGAACAACGCCTCAAGCGCGGGAACGGCACTGGCGTTCATCCGTGCGTTCCCAAACACGACGCAACTGACCCTCGGCGGGGTCGACGTCGGGTCCTTCCCACCTGTCTTGCGCGCCAACGCAGGGCCGAGCGTGGGCGCAAGCGCAGGGGGGACGACGCACGGGGACGGCACCTACGCACGATGCGCGTGTTGGCACCGCCTCGACACGGTCACAGTCCGTCATCCACGCCAAGAAGCGTTGCGCACCCTGCTCGACTGGGTGCAACACACCTCGGAGCAGGGCTTGTGTGGCGCACCGTCGATGCTGGTCGTCCAGGCATCGTCGCTCGACAGGCCGGACATACAGTACTTTGCGCAGCGTGCGCGGGCGTATGTCCGGGTCGAACTCGTGGATATCCAGGATGTCGGCGCAGGGACTGTCTGACATGGCATGCTCAGCGCGGCGTCTTTTGTTTTTCTCTTGTTGGGTTTGCATTTGTGGGTTATCCGTCGTGTAGGCACACCTTAGTTGTATCTTTAGAGGGCTGGTTAATACATGGGCATCAGGCGATGTAGCATACGAGTAGCATACAAGAATAACAGACGCATGGGCGAATCTCAGTCATAGTTTAATAATCCGAAAAACGGAGGTGGAAGTCGTCGAGGCCACTTAATTGCTTTGGTCTGTGCCTAGAAACAAAAGAACCACGCCTGAGTCATTTGACGTGGAATCAAAATACATGAAATACTATGGTTCTGGACATTTGATCTCGCCACCCAGAATCTTGGGAAATGAACGACAAAATATATTCAACGTTGCAAATGCATACAATCGATCATCAGGTGTGCATACACAGATCGGAACAGCCCTCAAGTTCAAGGCAAATTCTCAGTCCGAACCTCATGTAAGGGTGAAGTGGCAGGACTCCTGTACATATCGCATAAATGCAAGGAAATTTCTGAGGTCAATAATTACTGATCCGTCCCTGCGAAATGACGTTTGAAGCTATTTTCAAGAGCGCACTAAAGACCACAGGGTCGTGAGCCCCCAACATTGGAGGAACGTCAGTGGTATTCCGACACAACTACAGCAAGGCACAATGGAAGAAGTTAGTAAAAGTTGGTCACAGATGTCGAGAACCAAATCAGATGGAAAATGATGTCATCTATGTCGAAGCTCAGCAACAGCTTCTAGTTGATTTTTTTGCTCATCGCAAGAACGGGGGGAAAGTGGACATGATCGAAAAATCAACGCACTCACCTCGCGAGCCCACTACCGGCACTTTAGCGGAAAAAGCCAACATGATATCTGCACGGGACATGAGAAACGGTCTGGACTGAAAGGTAGAAAAAAGAATCAGAGGGGGTTGCCCGGAAGATCTGAGCTGTGTCGGGCCTTTTCGGCACGAGATTACGAAGACCGTCGTGAAAAAGCATCATGCAACAATTGTAGATGACGTCCACATTTACCTTGGAAGCCGAAGACCTACTCGAAAATCTGCAAAAAGGGGAATCAATTCCGCGTTCACGATGCGTAGAAAGACGAGTCAGAAAATATAAAATAAAACAGCCAAGAAATATCGTCAAAAGCCTGCATAGACTTCAGGCGGTAACTCCATATTGCATCATGCTCAAAGCGGAGCACATTGACTTTGAGGCTTACCTCCTAGCGGATATCACGAGAGCCAAGATTTCCCAGATGTATAGTGCCTAAAAACAAGTATACGTGAGTATTCATTCGTGGTGTAACATCAAGCTCAAAATGAATCAGTGGATTGACAGATAAGGAGTTAAGCATTGTGCGATGTTGCACTCAGAAACTCTAGTTTGAATGACAAGAATCATCCCGCACGACGTGTCATACCAAAAGTGATCTAGACTTACCAGTCGCCTGGGGTAAGAGATGGCAGCACCTACCAAAATGATTAGACAATTCCAATGAAGGCCGCAAAACAGATTTCAGGGTAACTATGACATAAAGGACACATCGCAGATGCTCGCCGATTGAAAAAATTGTGCTTTCATCGTGAAGGGTGGAGGAACAAAGGAACGGTGGGCACTTACCTATGGAGTGTTCGGCCTCATCCCGAGTAGAATGAAATCGGCTTGCATAAGAGGGACTATAAACCACACAATGCTACAGGTCAAAAACAAGGAATGAGAAATGAAAGAAAATAACAGAACGAAATAATTTCACTTTAGGGTAGGTGCTATCTCACGTGATTCCCGCTACGATAACCAAGACGATGGAAAGGGGCACACCACGTCTACCACCTACAGGACGACGACGAAGGCCTGGCAGCACAACGGCGCAACCACGATCCACCAGGATGACGCACGGGAGGCACAACAACACGCCCATCATGCCCATGGCACATGCCCATCAGACAAGGAAGGCGGGTGTGGCGCAACGACGTGCCCTCTACCAGCCAGGACAATGAATGAGAGGCGCAACGGCCCCACGACGGTGCGCCCTCTATTAACCAGGACGATGGGTGGGGGCATGCGCAGAGGGTAGGAGCAACGCGATGGCTCACCTCCACCATCCAGGACAACAAGCGGAGGCGCAACGGCAGCGCACCTAAAGACGATGACTCGTGGGGGCGTAACAATCCACCCAACATCCACGAGGCGACGAGGAGAGTGAGGGCCTGGGCAGCGCAACGGCACGCCTTCTACCACCCAGGACGACACGCACGGCGCACCGGCCGGAAAGAGGATTCTAAGACACCCTCACCACCGTAACGCCGACGACGACATGGCAATGGCCAGATAGCGCAGAAACGCGCACCTACCAAGGCCTTGCCCATGGGTTAACCCGTGATGGGTCATACAGGTTAGGAGCACATTTCGGGGCATCTGCAAATGAGATTATTTGTCCAATGATCTAGTCATCTTAGTGAAATAAAATTCTTTGCTTGCACGCAGTGAGAACCGTAGCGGGTTTTGCCACAGATGTGGCGCTTCGCAACTTACTGTATTTTGTATATATGATGTATGTTATGTGTGAGCACATTGCGTACATCACTTATACACAATACAGTAAGAGACGACAAATTGATGGCACTGGTCAAATTACTGGCTTCATCGGGGTGTTGTCAAATGATGACTGTAGGTGGTACCTTCTCCGCTGGGGACCCGATCACCCAAACATTTGAGCATCTCTCTTCGACGCGCAACGGAGTGCGCGCACAGTGTGCAGCAGTTTTGTACGCGCTTTAACGAACAAGGCGCGCCTCATCGAAAGCAGAAGGATCACACACAATGAGTTTCACACTGCCAAATTTGAACATGTCCTCTACGTACTCGTTCAAGAGCTCGCCTTGTGCGTACGGAGAGACTATTAAATTCGAAGTTGTCGTGTTGAACGAGTTGAGGCTCTTGTGGGGAGATACATTCATAACATATTCATTTCATTTCTTATCACCTTGAATTCGTCCTGCTGGCAGAGGACGCCAAAAAACATTAGCGGATTTGATGGTCTGCGTTTACGTAAAAAGCAACAAATTCACATAGGATGAGATAGTTACCCGACACAAGTTATTGCGGGAGAATCCGCTGATCTGTTGTAGCCCGATATTCTCCACACATTGAACCAGTATCGAGAGACCGTCAAAATCTAATTTCGTTCAATAGAGGGTGAACGTCAGCAAGGGAGCGTTCGGACAGTCGAACCCTTTTCCAGGATCCGAATTGTTTGGCCGATCTCGGAGAACCAGCTGAATCCCTTGTCGAACGTCCCAAAACCTTTCGCAACCAGATACTTGAACTGTCGCAGACGCGAGATGTAAGGCAATGCTTGTACGTGCAAGTGTAAATGCTGCACGCTGTTGAACGGGGGTATGTGAAAGCCCATTCTGAGTTTGGTGAGTAGGTGAATGTCACATAGAATGGAAGAACATACTTGCGACGCATAAGTGGTACTTGAAGCTTGTCGAGGATCTCGTGTCCTATGCTCTCCATACGCCTGACTTTCCACATGGTTTGAGCAAGAGACGGGAAAAGGATTGGGTACCGTACCCACATCGACATCTTGACTAGTTAAATCTTTTACACTGCCTATGATGGAAGAACGTCGAAGAATGCAAAGACAACTGAGAGGAAACTCACTGATATGTGCTTTGGGTATCAACTGAATGTGATGGAGACTTGCTGGGGAGCGATCTCGGAAAGCAAAAAAACCTGAATCCTGGAGAACATTTGCATTCGAAGGCCAATCAACAGGACATTCTTACTTCCCATACGATATCAAACGCATCGCGGTTGTTCGAGTACGCCTTGCAAAACACGCAATGCGGATCAATTTTCTTGTGATGAGATGGTAAGATCTCCTCAGTCGAAGGGTTCAAGTTCAATGGTTGTCGAGGGCTTTTGGCGCTCACAAAGAGTACTTGGAGCCAAGCAAGAGGTGCGGACATAACCAAACAAGGCAAATCGCGATTACTTGAACTTGCTCTTTCCGCGCCGAATCGAGATCGGTGCCAGCTGCAGTACTGCATCTACAAGCCCAGGGCCAGCGTCACCCAGTCATGTCTACGTCCCCAGATACGGCTCAGCCGACCCTGTTCGGAGACGAATCAGTGACAGCGACCGATGACACCTTGGATGTCCCGCTGCCTGCGGCACAGGAGTTTGCAGAGACCAGCGAGACTGCAGGTTGCGCGCACCTCGCCGCGCTGCTCGCAGAGCCCCGCGCGGCTAATAGCACTCTGAACAAGTATAAGAGCGTCGTCGCGTGGCACGCTCGTCGGATACAGGACACGTCATCCCCTGCGAAACGACGCAAGGTGTGTCTCGTCTCCACGCGCCATCTCACATTGGGTCGTCTTATCGCACATCTCCTACGTAGCTCGCCGCGCCCACCTGTGATACCTGCCATGCTACCTTGTCCCGTCCGTTTGTATGTCTGTCATGCTCGTTCGCGGGTTGTTGGCCGAATGGACACATTACCAACCACCTCCACGGTACAACTCACACATTTTGTACGTCGACTCCACTTCTCTCACCCTCCTTTTACCACCTTCTCTGTTCTGCTTCCAGGTGTCGACACCCGATCCGGCTCCGTCTTTTGTGCCGATTGCGATGATTTTATATACGATGAAACGATCGACACGCTGTACCTCTCGACCGTACTCTCTGTCGAAGAACATATGACCCGGTTCCAAGGTAGGCCCACATTTCGAAATTTCCCATCAATTCTGCCCACCTCCCTAGTGTCTCAAAAACGCAGGGAAGCCTACCAGCCCTGGAAACCCACCGAAAGCGAGTCTGCCGCGCTTAGGGACACGACCGTCCTCCCTTGCCAAGGTCGTCGTGGCCTCCTCAATCTCGGACAGACGTGTTTCCTCAACGTGATCCTCCAGTGTTTTATCTACAACCCACTGCTGCGGAATTATTTCCTGAGCGATAGGCATAATACGGGTTTATGCAAGCGTGGGGACTGTACCTGCTGTGAAATGGATAATCTATTTTCAGAGGCAAGTAAACCGCTTCTGGCCCTCCCGAAACAAGTGCATGGTCACCGAGAAAGAGTACCGTTTCTGGGATCTGACTTGCGCATTCCACATGCAGGTGTACTCATCAACTCAAGCCCCGTTCGGACCAACCTCTTTTTTAGCAACGACATGGAAAGTATCGGAGTTATCGGGCTATGCGCAACAGGACGCGCACGAGTTCTTCATCACCGCCCTTAACCTGATCCATGGCACCTGTCGCGGCTCGACCAACATCTCGTGCAACTGCATCGTCCACCAGACGTTTGCGGGTCAGCTGCAGAGCGACGTGACGTGTGAGCGGTGTGGGAACACGACGAGCACTATTGATCCGATGTTGGATATTAGTCTCGAGTTGAAGGGCAAGGGCGGGGAGGGCGGTAGCTCGGAGAACACCCTCGCGGGGTGTTTGAGGCGGTGAGTACGTTGGATTGGATTAGTTAGCATATTGCGACATGGCTAAATTGATGGTCGATGGTCGGTGATTGTCCTGCACAGGTTCACCAAGTCCGAGAAACTTGGGGCGCGAGAGTACAGCTGCAGCAAGTGCACCAAGGCGCACGAGGCAGTCAAACGTCTGAGCATCCGCAAACTGCCGCCTGTGCTTAGTTTCCAGTTCAAGGTAGGTCAGTGTGGATTATCCTGTCCACGTCACCGACCATGAGCTTGTTAGCGGTTTGAACACAAGACGAGCGCCAAGGCGGTCCCGCAAAAGATCGACACTCCGGTACGGTTTCCGGCGTCGCTCAACATGGCCCCGTACACGACACTCGTGATGAACCACGTGGGCAAGGACGGGGACGGATCGACGTACGTGGCTCCCTGATCACGTCAGCTTTTGACAAAAGACAAATGCATGGCAAGGTACCCTGGGCCAGAGGCAATGTACGAGTATGACTTGTTCGCGGTGATCAATCACGAAGGGCAGTTGGACAATGGGCATTATACCAATTTTGCGCGGTTTCGGGACGAGGTCAGTTTTCTTCAGCGAGGTCTGTCGACCGGGATTGACGTGGACGTGCAGTGGTATCGCTTTGACGATGACAAGTGGGGTTTTTCGTCGATGTAACGAGGACGACTGACGAATGACTGTAGGGTGACTCTGTCTGATCTGGGGGCATGCCTCAAGTCGAATGCGTACATGTGTTTCTACGTCAAGCGCCACCTCGACTATAAGCCGATCATGAAACCGACGTATCGCGTGACAAGGGACAATGACATAGAACAGGAAAAACTACGGGAGATGGCGAGGAACAAAGAGGTGGACGACGCGCTCATGGCGACGATCGCAGGAGATTAAAGTGTTGCGGACGAGACCGAGGGAAGGGGGGACACATTCAATATACATTTCCTGTGATCTAAATACCTGTAAGACCAAGTGACTCGAGTTCCCGTGTTGTATACATATATACGTGTGCGTGACAATGGGAGAATCGAAAGAGGGTGAGTTCGATGATGGAGTAAAGGAAGGAAGGAAAACAAGATACAAGGAAAGCTTTCATTAGGGGCGTCGTTGTGGAGGATGATGATTTAGGGGATAATATCGTAAAGCTCGCCATCCCGTATTCGGATCTCCACCACCTCAACCTCATAGTCTGTGATGGACGACGTGGTGGACCAAGAGTTGGAGATGAACCCCCTGGAACCAGGGGGAGAGGTAGATGCGACGTCTGTAGGGCAGAACCATTCAGAACGAGGACTTAAAAACGGAAGAAAACCGAGCTAACATCGATCTTTGATATAGGGAGGGACGAAGAGGTCCTATTGCACACACTCGTCAGCAACCCGCATGTTTTTCTGGGATAGAAGGGACAAACCTGGTTCCATACGAAACCCTGGCTCTTTTGTATGGTCAGGATGGGTCGGAGGGTGCGGGTCGGGCGACGGTCACGCTTGCGATGACGCCTCTTGGGCGGCTCTGGCTCTGGATCGACCGCGCGCTGTTTTCCCTTGACGTCTTTCCTCAGCTGTCCCACGTTCTTCTCGTCGTCTGCGGCAGAAGCGAGGTCATGTGTGTGGCGATCAGCTGTATCGATCTCCATGTTCTGGACGTGGGTGTCGTCCTGGGAGGACATGGGGTTAGGAATGTGGTCAAGGGAGTGGTCGTGGGAGGAGTGGTAGTCCTCTTCATCCTCTGAGCACGAGTCGTCGTCTGACTGGCTGTCAGAGTAGTCTTCGTCGTCGTCGTCGTCGTCGTCTTCGTAGGGGATCTGCTCGTAGCAGGCCCAGGTGGGTGGTGATGCAGCACGGCCAATGGTGCGGCGTCTAAAGTAGGAGGAATAGGGCGAGTTGGGGGTCGAAATGGCTGTCGGGTTGCTCATGCGTGTTTTCTGAGTCAAGTTGCGGTGCGAAATCAGTCACAAGCGTCGTGTGTGATCATTGTGAAGAGTCACTAGCATTGCCTTTTTTGGGTCGCTTCATCTTCTTCATGGCCAACTCCAAGTTCGCTTATGTGCGCGACTTTGAGCTCCCTGACCCGCTCCTTCCAGACTGTTTCATGCTCTGTCGCATAGACGGACACGCGTTTCATCGGTTTGTCTGACAAAACGATGTATTACGCCTCTCATCACCAGATTCAGCTTCTCCGAGGAACATGCCTTTTCGAAACCGAATGACGAGCGTGCGCTGCAACTTATGGACCACGCAGCCATACAACTCATGTCAGAGTTCAAAGATATCGTCCTCGCATATGGTGAATCCGACGAGTTCAGGCACGTATGTCTTCCGTCCCTCCAACCATCTCCTCACGGTTCTCCAGCTTTCTTCTGCGAAAATCCACCCGTCTGTACAATCGCCGCCAAGCAAAGATACTATCCACGCTCACGTCCTACTTTACGTCGTGCTACGTGTTTTATTGGTCCCAATTCTTCCCCGATATACCATTGCGCTATCCACCCTCTTTTGACGGTCGAATCGTGGTGTATCCCAACGCGCGTGTGATCCGCGATTACTTTGCGTGGAGACAAGCTGATAGTATGTCGCCCTGTTATCGTCTTCCATTCCCATTGCTGAGCTCGGCTGCGTGCCAGCATCGCAGCACATATCAATAATCTCTACAATACCACGTTTTGGGCACTAGTTCAACAGGGCGGACAATCCACCACCGAGGCGCATGCCTCACTGAGGGTACTTCGTCGCGTGCAATCACCGGTCCTGCACTGACCCCGTCTGTAGGGCACCGTCTCCGCACAAAAGCATGAGATCTTGTTCGGACGGTTTGGGATCAACTACAATGACATCTCGGCTCGGTTCCGGAAAGGAAGTGTCGTCGTTCGTGAAAAGGTGATGTCGTACACGCTATTCTACGCGCTGTCTGTACCAATTTGGATCATGCGACAGGTCAGCGCACCTGAATTCGCACCTGAATCCACATACGAAGAGGTGCAAGAGCCCGGCACGCTTGGACCTATCGAGGCGTCAGCAAGCCAAACGCAAACCAAGGCAAAACTACGCGAGAAGCCGAAGACGACGATACGCGTGTTGCACTGCGACATCATCAGCGACGAATTTTGGGACGCACGATCGTACTTGCTTGCTGATTAACCACGATGATATCATCTGCATATTCAGGGACCTACGGCCCATCACGCACGACCCAAATGAAGATCCCTCTCCTCACCCTCTCCTCATCTATCGACCCTGGATTTTGTGTCGAGTTGATTTCTTGGTGGCACTCCAGCGATAGTAAGAGGGGCAGAAATGGGAGCGAAACGTTTATCGCAGCTAAGTACCAGACATCATGATCCCGACAAAAAATTCTCGTAATATGCACCACATGTTTTCTCACTGTTCCCCGAGTATCGACGGAATGACTGTCGGATTCAAACTCTTTAGGGTGGTGGCGCTCCAGGACTCGACAGATGAAATTGTGTCGCAATAATTGGGTGCACAGGCATTCTGCTCACCTTCGGGGAGATGGTTAACCTACCAATTTCTTTTACATATACGAGGCTTGCTATTTGTGACAGAAGTTCATTATCCAGCAGACCAAGTCACACCTTAGCTCAAGACATCTTCAACACCATCGCAAACCCTCTCGCACCCAGGCATAATTCATCGACAGAACAAGTTGGCTCGAGTGATACTACTAAGTTGACCAACGAGTTGGGCTGCATATATATAGCTAAGATTTGTTGACTGTTGGAGAACGCCATGGAGTTGTGCAAAGGTTACAAGTCATCCAATTCAGCTACCGTCTTCAATGCCTCATCCACTATCACATCCGGGAACTCGTTCTGAATCCAGTGCCCCGCACCTTTGACCACGACGACTCGAACATGGGGGTAGGGTTGCATATATTCAACCGGGCATGCACTGCCGGTCGCAGGATCAGCTACTAAAGTGGTCACCTTCCACTTCTTGGGCACCGCGTCAAAGTGGTGGAAAAGGTTCCATGGTCGGTTTTGCTGCCGGGAGAAGATAAATGTCACAGGATCTACTCAGCATGGACAGTCGCTTACACCCCAGATCTTATGCACAGCGTCGACAGAACACAGGCGCGTGCCGAGCTCTCTGTAAATGTTGTCCTCGCGTGCCCACAGAGGGTTCTCGGCCGCGTGCACGTCCGCTGACCTGATGTTGGTACAATAGTCGGTGAAGGTGACGTCCAGGAAATCGAGCCTTTCAGGGCTGATCTTGATACCTGGATCGACGAGCACGATGGCGGTCGGGTGTGACTGCGGAAGGTGCGGGAAAAGGCTCAGGGCGGTGGCACCGCCTAAAGAGTGGCCGATGATAAGACTGTGCTTTCTTGCCTCGAGGTACGGAAGGAGGTCCTTGGCGATGGAACTCAGGTGGTAGTCGGGCGCTGTCCTGGATGCATGACCGACGAGGTTGGGCGCGGTGACGAAGTAGCCTGGATGCGTGTTCGAGCGCCGTGATGGGGATACGGCAGGATCGAGACATACCTTGAGCGACCAAGGCGGGTGCAACACGGTGCCAGGTGTGCGATGTTGAAGATAACCCATGGATCAAGAGTGCGTGTTTGGTGGCCGTGGGTGAGCCCCATGTCGTCGCAGAGGGAACGCTGGGCTCGGACATGGTGGTGAAAGAGTGCAAATGCGCAGTAGCGACACAGCGTCCGGCCAACTGAAAATGACCATGTAGTCCGAAAAATTGCTATTCAAGGGTGGCGATAGCCGTGGGTAGCAGTATCTCCGAGTGGAGAGAGAAGCGTACTTCCCCGATGGAAGACGGAGGGATAGTGGCCCAAGATTGACGCATAAGTCGAGGGTGGACGATGCGAGCTAGGTCATAGCTTGATGGCTGCACGGGTCTCTAATCGGTCGACTAGCCACCATTTCATGCCAGCATCTACGTTTGAACGTGCTAAACAACGTTGCGGAGGTATAAGTACTGGTGGCAGTGCTAGTGAAGTGGAACAAAGCTGTACATGCTTTGCTCTCTGCAAACTGTTAGGTATCAAATTTAGTATAGACCAACCACGATGGGTCGACAAATGGAAGTGCGAGCTTACTGGCAGCTTCAAGGGAGTGGGGCGCCGAGCACGGGCCCACAGTGGAGTGAACAGAAAAAAACCAAGCAGGCTGCACAGCCTGCACTTCTCGGCCAGCGTGGCCGGATGAGTTTCATGACAAAACAAGTGGATCACGCAAGGCCAGCGGGAGATTCCGGTTAGAGCAGTGAGGTCCTCCAAACTGCTGGGGCGCAAAGTACTTCAGTCTAGCTGATTGTCTCCAGGTTTCAGGCTGTGAGAAAGCGTCCATAACAAGTAATTTTCGAAAAGTGCGGGCAAGCAATCAACATGCATGCTGAATAGCTTCATTGGGTAAGAGCTGAATAACTTCATTAGGTAAGTGTTGACCTACACAACTTCACTGCCACTAACAGTTGCCCAGAATGGTAACTTCTCAGATTCCCCACGGTAGATCATCAGCCTTGGAAGCTGACATAAACATTCGCACGCTCAACTAGCACTCAAGACAATCAGTTGCAGTACAGCATATCAAGGTCTATGCTTTCTTGGGTAAATTTTGGGTGACATGAAGGCCGCATGTTTCGGATGCTGGCCAAGCTTAAAAGGTGGGCACCCACACGCGTAACAGCAGAGCGAACCCACAACTTACCTCCATGTATTTCCCTCAATTCTCGCCTGATTTCGCTGCCGGTACGTTGTTGATGCCTCGGAGGTTACCGATTCGCATTCGCTTACCAACCTTGCTTTATCTTGTCATGAACGTGTGCGTTTTGCCATGGACCAATTCGGCCCGTGACCCATCTCCATTGATTATGTTGTCCGTATATTTGGCTCTGTGGGTCCCGCAAATTATTTTCCCAACGTAATGAAACCACCAAGCCCTCATGACCGGTGGCATCTCCCAGAGCGAATCCGGGGTGCCACCCACCCTTGGTAATTCTCTCATGTTTCAATCTAAAACACGTTCTTACCATCTTTCGCCCCTAGCTAACTCAGATTGCGAGGCCGACATCACCGTCTCCACGGCCGGCGGCAGTGGACAGCCATCAGGGTTCCAGAATGTGGCCCGTTTTAACGATCAAAGAGCCTTCTCCCACGTTCTGGATAACCCAGAACAATTTTATGACGACGCACCATACGTGCCGCCAAGGATATCCCAGGCGGAGCTAAACTACCCCGCTCTGCATCCGCGAGGCAGCAGCTATGGGCCCACAAACCGTACCATCCATCGGGCTGTGAGCTAAATCCTATCTTTATTTCAGCCTCGACTTATCTCCGTTCCTCCGCAGCAATATCCATTTGAAGGCGGAATAAGTCCCTCCGATTCGCATGACAGCATTGAAAGCAGCTGGAGCACGTCCTCTTCCTCAGCCTCCAGTCAACCGATTCTCCACCTAGGACACACGTCACAGTACGCTCAGATCCCCCAGCTTCCTCGTGTCCATTCACACTATCCCGCTTATCATGGAAAGCAACGTATTGGGCTCGAGCACACACAATATGGGGAGCACCCTGGTCTACTCTCTACGCAGATGACTCATTACCCCCCAACACATTCCCAGAGATACGTCTCTACCACGGATCATCCCCAGACCGTTTCTACATCCTCTTCCGATAACGTGTCCTCAGACACTGCCGCTTATTTGCGCGTGCAGCTTGGGCTCGCGCCTCACGAGGATGTCAGCCTGCACTCGATACCTGATCCGCCATCGGGGGAAAAGCCATCAACTCCACTACCGATGCTCATCAAACTGGCGATTTATGGCAGCGCCAGAAAGCAGTTAACGCTGCAAGAGATCTATACTGAGCTGGAGAATCGGTTTCAGTGGTTTCGGGACCACAGACACGAGCGAGCCTGGAAGGTATGATATTCGATCCTGTGGCGCGTTTCTTTTTCACTGACCTCGCCGTTGTGGTCACGGACAGAATTCGATCCGACACAATCTGTCATTGAACAAAGTCTTTGTGCATGTTCCTCGGCCGATTACAGAGCCCGGAAAAGGAAGTTATTGGCGATTGGATGTTTCAGGTGGGGAAGGGTACAAACGAGCCAGGAAGCGTCGAGCGAGGAATAAGGCGGTCGTGTCGGAAGAGGAAGAAGATGGGTCTGAGATGGAGGACGATCGACTGAGCCCCATTGGTCCTCAATCCGTTGGATCAAGCCGGCGTACCGGCACGCCGACTGAGGATGCCAATATCGATCCCGAATTGAGAGGCGAGGGTCATGTAGTTGGGGAAGGTCGCACTCGTTCTGCAACTCGACGGGTCGGTGGAGGGAGTCCTTATCCCCAACAGTCTCCCAGATACCAACAAGTGCCTCTCCCCGTGGTTACAGGACAAGACACAAGCGCGCCCGGGCAACCTTCGATTCGATTCGGTCAACCGTCGTTCGGTTTCCCAACTTATCCACATACTCAACCCATGCCGCTGGCAGGTACCTCTCCGTTCGATCCTTCATCGATGCCGATGGCAGTGAGCACTGCGGCTGCTTATGACGAATCCCGTGGCCCAAGAGGGATTGAGTATGTTACGAACCCAGGAGGTTTATCTCCTCAATCGTCTTCGTCCGGGTCGTCGCGGACATGGAGGGCTCGATCCGGGTCTTAATGATCAACAACATGAAGCTGTACTCACCAAGGTGAACATCTCGCCATCTTCCATCTGGCTACTCATTGAAATGGCAGTCAGGAGACGCCGCCTTCCATGGCCGTCTTCCACGACTATACGACATTTGTCTCTGATTTGCTTTCGTCCTGCAGCCGCTTTATCATCTCGTCTGTCTCATCGATATCTTCATCAATCTCGTCGTATCTATTCCCTGCTGCAGGTTTCCTTTCGCTTCCATCCCATCCCAACAAAGTTCGTTGTCGTCTCATGATCTCTCTCGCACGTCCGGTTGTTTTCGATCCATGTTGCTCAGTGCTGCTTATGCTAAAGTTTGAATGGTTTTTCCGTCGGCTCTCACGTGTGTTTACTCTAGCATTCTATTTTGCTATCGCGTCGACGCGATCGGTCTCTGATTCGTCCGAAAAGCCCTTGGGTTGTAGACGGTGTTGGTGTTTGTCTTTGATCCTGGCTGGAATGTGCCAATGGACTTCATTCTGGGGGGTACCCTAAATGCATTTGTACACTTAACAAACATCTCATACCTTAATCTCATCGGCGTCGTAAATATACACAGTAGTTCCCCATTTTCTGTGCGGGAGCGTGGTCGGACAGCGCAGCGTCTCTTCAGTCATGACAGTAGATCTAATGTTTTCATTGGTCTTGTCACACCTTGAATGGACCGCCATTTACTACCCGATATACAACCAAGAAGCAGAAAGAGCCCAATACCATGCCCCAGTACCTGTCCCCGGACTCATGGTGCTTTCCACTGTCCGGGACCAAATCCCCGCGTCCCTCCGAGAGCGTTGTCCACGAGGGCCATCACTGCCAGCACCTTTTCGTCCTCCCACTTTTTGCCCACGATCTGCACGCCTACAGGTATACCCGCCATCGCAACCGGGTCATACGCTGGCGTGGCATCCGTATACATTTGTTTTTCGAGAATCGCCGAGGTACCCCCCGTGCCTGGGACAAAGTCGGTCGGAAGGGCGTCCAGTTTTGGATCGACGCGCGTTACGGGGACAACACCCGCAGGCGAATCGATGACGTTGTAGAGAACCGTACATGCTGCCAACGGCGAGAGCGTCGCGCACCCACTAAAGATGTTGGATACATGGAGTGCACACGGGGAACGATGGAAGACGACTCTTACCCGTGAGGAATGGTGGGCAGCGACTGGACAGGCGCAATGATTGCGTCGAAACCGTGTTCGTCCCAAACCTTTGATTGAAGGGTGGTCGAACAGAAACGTAAGATAGTTTGGGCTCACCTCCTTGTACCACGCCCTAAACACTTTGTTGCGTCGATCTGTAAACTCAATATATTCGGCCACAGACTTGGTACGCGCAAGCGAAAAGAAATCTTGAAAGAGTTTGTCTCCGTAGAACGTTTTGGCCGCCCAACCAATCAAGTAGCGCAAAAAACCTTCGCAGTAGATATCTGAGTTGCGCGACTCCTGAAAGGAACCAACGATCATTACTAACCTGGAAGTTTGGGACCTAGGGTCGAGAGAAACAAGCTAGGTTCCTGCATACGCATTTAATACCAACACAATGGACATATCCTAACGAGCACCTTCGGATCAGACTCGATTGTCGAGAGCATTCTCTGGTAGCCGTCAGCGGTTAAAAGTGCGATGAAAGCTTTCATCGCCTCCTCGCCTGGTCAACCAGGGACGTCAGCAAGTCAACATACCAAGCTACTCGGACGTACTCAAGGATGGTGTAAATTCGACGCATTCATGTCCCCGCGATCTTAGGGCATCAATCGTCTCTTGCACAGCTCGGACATTTGCAGGTGAAGACCGCACCATTGAATCTATCCATTCAAAATGAAGGCGAGATAACAAAGACCTGAGATGACCAACCGGAGAAATAGTAACCAAATTTGAGCTTGCTGGGCAATTCAACAGGTCGGAACGGTATTGGGACCGTTTGATGGGCACTGTCCAGTTCGCCAAACACGAGGCGGCAGAATAGCTCACAGTCCCCGACTGACCTGCCATTACAGTGAATGAATCGCTTGGTGACACGGGACAGTCTTACCTTCCCATCGGCCCATATACTGACCGAATCGCCTCGTATCCGGGGTTACAATCTCGGTGAAATAAAATATCACTTTAAGCTGAAGTTGCAGAAATGCAAAAACTCACTCTTGGTCCCTTCAGCGCTCACTCGGCCAGCGGATGGTTTGAAAGCGTAGATTCCACAGTATGAGGAAGGTATGCGTAGACTACCTCCAATATCTGAGCCAACACCGAGGGCAGACCCATCCATCGCAAGCAACGCAGCTTCTGAATGTATATGTCAGCTTTATGTCCCCAGGAACGTTGGAGGGACAAACCTCCGCCTGAACTGCCCCCACAAGTATATTTTTCACCCCACGGATTTGTGGTCTTGCCCCAAAGTGTGTTAGAGCATTCGAAGGCGAACATCGTCTGGGGAACATTGGTTTTGACAATGATGACAGCCCCCGCATTTCTGCACTGAGAAACGAGCTTTGAAGAAGGTAAGTACCACAACAAGACACGAAGTACAGTAGTCAACTTACGAATGCGTCCCTTGTGGATGGTTTATTGGCCCAATGCGTGAAACCAAGAGTTGCGTCGTAGCCAACGACTTCATCTGCGCATATATTTGGGATGCGGATACACCGAACGCAGTAAATATACGCACATTGATCTTTAAAACTCATTGGAACACCGTGAAGCGGTCCCCGCAACCTTCCAGTGCGGACGAACTCTTCATCGAGCTCTTTCGCCTGTCTCCTCGCATCTTCGAACAGAACTAGGGTATACGAATAAGTAATTGAAATCCGAGACAGCGACACCCACTCGATTCGACTGACCTTCGGTGACGCAGTTGGTCTCCATTTGGGAAACCACTGCACGGGCCATATACGCCTCGAGAACTTGTGATGACGTCCATTTTCCGGCGGCTATACGTTCAACAATCTCGGCAGCTAAAAAAAGAAACCGTCAATCATCACTTGGCTAAACGAAAAACGCGTTGATAAGCTTCCACCTGTTGCATGCAGGAAAGGGTCATGAGTGCTAGCATCATATGAAGACGCAAAGGCAAGCGCCTTGTCGCGCGCCGAATGCTTCGACGAGATGATAGCTGAGCGTCGTGCGCTTCCGAAGCTTCCCATGGTTTTGCTAACGAAAGAGGGGTGAGGAAGTAGCACTTGAAGCGTTATGGCGATAGGGTGCTAACATGACTTGTGGCGCTACAACCTCCTCTTTGGCTTCCCACGCCATTTTACCGTCTTCTTACTACATAGTACCGAGAAATCAAGTGGATATTAGCTTGTGAACCTCACAGCTATCCGTTCTCATTGTAAATGCAGTTCAGGGAAGCCATCACGTCCTATCTAAAACCAGCCTATAATCTTCATGCATCTTTCGAACGGCAACGCCGAAGCCTCTAGTCTCTAGGATCTTGCAGAGCCGTTCCTCCGTCTCGCTGCGTGCAGGTGAAAGTTATATAACCGTATGAGCCTCGAGACTGTATGACAGCCATTGTGGATAACATCTATACGTTCCAAGGTCTGAACATCGCGAGCCTCACCGTCAAAGTAGGCATTTTGAGATCCGTAACCCGTCCGCCTACTTTTATGGCTACCGTAATTTTGCGGATCCGGGGATCAAGACGCACTTGCCTCGAATTTTAGATAGTATGGTCCCAGGTACCGACGCCGGGATGGTCAGAAAGTCGAGGTGTTGCGAGGTACGCTTCAAACCCACAATGTGGAATATCCCGCTGTAGAGCGAGGGAAGCATTCGAGCGAACCATTCGCTTCAAACACTAGAGTTCTCCAGAACGATCTACTCTACCGACGGAGCGGTTGAATGGATGTCGGTTTGGAGGAATGCCGGAACCGTACCCTTGCAAAAGAAAGTCATTCCAAATGCGTCCCGGTTGGCTAAACACTACCATGAAGGTGGATATTGACAGTGCTCCAGAGAAGGAAACCACACTCGTACCACGCGTAACGTTGCCCGGAGGCAGGTGTAATTCATTGATACCGCCCATTAACATTATCTGTCAAAGACTCCTGACTATTCGCAGCAGCTGTCGTGCAGATTCCTTTAGGATCGGAATTGAGACGCGTGATACAAATGTATGCCATCCCAGGGTGCATTTCCTATGCGCCATGTAAGCGCGGTCACAGTGGGACATGTGTGATCTCCACACACCTAGCCCACCGCATCTAGATCCATGGGGTACACATTGTATAACACGTTGTAGGCATCAAGCCACAGGACCGATATCATAAGGGGTCACACGACTTCAAGTCGTGGTATGATAATATGATCTATATCGATGAATTTATGAGCATCGGCATCTTGAACATGTTGTAGCACCACAGTAACGGTCTCTGTTTTTCCCTTGAAAAGGTCAGACAAAAAATCCCAGTTGTACAAAAGGTTTCGAATTCCACCCGTCGTATAAACTGACCGAGTAACTGAATGGTGGGTTGCCTCGCTTGAGTCGAACATAGATTCATCCTGTGGGACGCATGAACCTGGCCGATTAAGTAAAGAGGGAAAAACGATGTGAAAGTAGGCGAACACGAGAAATGGCGGCTACCGATGCAATGAAATATGCGTGTTTTCTCCTATGAGCGACAGCATGGTTCCCACTGGTAAGCGGAAGTAGAATGAATCATAGGGTGACATCCGTTGATAGCGGATTGCACGTCGGCAGAACGAATTGCTGTACAGAACATGCCGTTGTTGCAAAGATATAACACTTCGGCAACAAGAATAAATAATTTGTGCTGTTTCTCGGTCTTTCGGTGGGTCTTGGTAAATATTCAAAGGTGGAAAAAGCTAGACTCGCCTATGATATGAGGACGTTGAAACCGTATGGTCCAAAGGGCATCATCATCAGACTCAAACATCGTCCCCGAACGACAACAAACCCTTGGCCTCTCGTTTCGATTTCTTTTTCGCAGTCTTCTTGGAATTATCGCCTTCGTTACCACTGTCGTCTCCCTCCGTGATAATTCGACGCTTGAGCCTGCGAGAATTCGTGCTCGTTTTGGTGTTTGAGGAGAAGGACAAGTTGGACTCCTTTGATTTGGATGTGCCTTTCAGAGGCTGTTGTTTGCCAGGCTTTTCCGACTCGTCGTCGGATACAGGAAGAGGTGGAAGCCCTTTCTCTATACCAGAAGCGCATGAGCACGGGTACTGAAAGACAGGTGCTAAATGATGAGACCTTTCCGCCTTTCGTTTTCTACCTCTCGTTCAGTGAGGTGTTTCCCGGCTTTCAACACAACCACCTGTGGTTTCTCATCCTCATCGTCTTCGTCGGCACTGCCAGGGTCATCACTCGGACGCTGCGGGATGGTTGGACGAACAGGAATGGGCGGTCGGCCTGATCCATCATCATAGTACTGCGGTTCGTCATCGTCTTCAGTCGCTATGCCCTTGACTTTATCGTGGAACTTTTGCAAGAATGCAGGAACATGTGACTGGTATTGAAGTCGAGAAGAGAGTTGGTGTCTTGTTGGCTCCTTTGAAGCCATGTGAATTGTCGGGTGTACCCTTTTCTGGGGGTTAAGGTCAGCCTCTCTCTGCCTACCATCACGAGCGAGCCTACGCAAGATGGCTAGTGTCTCTCTGGATGCCCTGAATCACGATATTCTCATCTCCATCTTTACTATACTCTCCATCCCAGATATATTTCTCCTTCGGCAGGTGGGACGCCGCCCATCGAATTTCTCACGATCTCTCATTTTTCTACTGATAGGTTAATCGACGACTCCATCTTATATCGGAACAACACACCGTCTGGCAGTCCATCTGCACGAATGAGATCCTTAGGAACGGTATACCGTATCCCAAACGTCCGCTGACTTCATTTTCTGCCAAGGATCTCGAACGACAAACCCTGCACGCCTATAGATTGGGTCTCAACTGGAGGTCTCCCACGACAACCCTTCACCACATCGCAACGTCCACTGGTAGCGTTGGCGCAATAGAAGAAATCAGGTTCCTTTCTCATCGTGGCAGGAGTTGGATCATCACTACTTCTCTCAGTATCTGGTGGACGCTATGGGTCAGGGACTGCGATTCCTTCCAGGTGGTTGCGCAGTGGAGTCCCGGGAAAGCGCTGTTCAATGGTATTGCCGTCAACAAAGACGATCAGTCCGATGCCGCGATTGCCATATCTGTTCATAGGGGTGGGTTCGTAAGCTTTGCTTGGGACAAGGAATTCCCACTAAGTCGTGTCTAGTCACCCTTCTGTCGAGATTCTTGCCATCTCTGACAATGACGCGAATGGGATCGTGATTGAGACTCGGAAAACGTTGGATACATCTAGCAAACCAATTACTTTGGAGGGGGACCTCATCGCTCTGTGCGATCATGATTCTGAGACGTTGATACTGAACTGGAAGACGGAAGAACAGGCATTGCTAAAGAGTCCAGATACATGGCAGGTGATGAGATCTTCACAATATGCTGCCGTCCGCTCAGTCGTGTGCAGGACAAACCGCTCCATGTTGCTTTTACTCGCGGGAGCATCCTCGTTGTGAGGGCTCGTTCCGTTTGCATTTTTGACAGCCCCCGGATGACGCCTGTGGGAGACGAGCTTGGCTTCACTCCACCTCGCGTTTCCAAGTCTTTCGGATGGGTTGACGGTGTGTCGTTAACGTCGAGTCACCCCCACTCGCCTTTATCGCTCCTCGTCCGCACAAAGGGACACGATCCATGGACGCCCACAGATCAGTTCCGATTCATGACGTTGGATACCGACTTTAATCGTACTGGGTCCCGTGATGTCTCTGATGAAACTTTGTCACCCCCGTTCGATCTCATCACCAGTTTCTCTTCTCTTCATCGGGGTCCACTGCGATGTAGTGACATGGTTCTCGGACCTTGCGGAACGGCTGTTTGGGTACAGCCTCTGGATTGGGCTGCATCTGGTTTGATCCCTGCCGGTAACTTCCTGCCCATACCCACGTCACGCGAGAGGCTTGTCGTCGCTCTCTTTCCTGGCTTGCTGAGCAGAGACTCGTTGGAAGCGCAGGTCAAGGTCGTACTGGAAAATGATGGGAACAGCTGGACGTGCCTGGACTATGACGAAACGCGGGGGTTGATCGCTCTGGGATCGAGTTTGGGAGAGGTCTCGGTCTATCGGTTGTGAACAAATTGGGACGGGATGAACTTTTGTGTTTGCTCGTGATCGGGAGGGTCGAACAAAGGTCAGTTTTAGCTTTCCTTGACTCGTTGGATGTTCAATATGCGTTACATTCGGCGCAACCCACGTGTCTATAGCACGTGATGTTTCGAGTTCTATTCCAATCCATGTTTGAAAATGTGTTGAATCAACGCGATATCCTTGCGATCGACCTGGCCCCAGTCACAGTATACCATGCGGAGAATTGTTTTTCTAGTGTGATTCCGCGATGCTGATATAAACTCACGGGTCCAACAGTCACTTGGAAGCACGTCTGCTGCCATATCTGTCGCCAAGTACCCATCATGTGAATCATCCTCACGAAGACATATCCAATAAGTAAGTCATCAACCGGAACCATATATCCCTCACGGTCCGTTTAAGCGTTCCCCAGTTGATCTCACTGACGGTATTAATGTCGCGTACTTAGGTTCCCATCGCCGTGGCGTTGATTGCACTCCATCTCAGTTTCGTGATCAAAACAGTGGCGTTTTCGAACTGATTAGCGACTTGGGGGCGACTCAGCTTATCGACGAACCCCTTTTGGCAGTCCCAGATCTTTCTGGCGAGATTTGGGTGCTGGACGAGAGGACAGCTACTGATGGCGTAGATGGGGTCGAGCGTCGATGAGGGGGTGTCATGCTGTGGCACTGTGTCCATTTCGAGTGCGACGCATCACGGCCACAGGGTGCTGACAGAACGGCCGATCCCGCGCAGATAGCTCTCCCTTGTTTCACCTGTGAACGCCAGCGCACGCTTGTCGGCCCGTGCCAATACTATTCGACGATGCAATGCGTGCTCAACGCAGCTGGCTGTTCAAATCCACGACGAACAGATTGGAAAACGGGTCGAGGACCCATGTGAAGTGCACCCTGAGCTTGTACTAGTAGACGAACGCCACTGGTCGCCACGTCCCTTGCGGCGGCGCGCGGTAATAGTATGGCGGTAAGTATGTCTCGATTCCACCCTTTTTTTCAAGGGGTAAACAAGGTGCATTGTGTGTACCATGTGTTCGTAACTCTAATTTCGGATTTGGACGGTGCGTGTCACGTACACGCAGCACACCCATACGTGTGTGGGGAGACAGATTCGGAAGCGGTCTAAGGCGGATCAGAGTTGCTTGCTTGGAACCTGGGGCGAGACGAGATGCCGGTGTCGCACTCTGTTTTGATACGATGACAATCCGTCACACAACAGATCCAGGTGGGTTTGTGTTGCAACTTGTATTGTCAGAGAGAACTTGACTGAGGAGAGTTAGATGGGCACGGGTGCATTGCTCGCCAGACGCCATAATATTATTGCCACCTTGCCGCAAGTGGTGATAGTTCACACAGGATGGTCTGAGACGTACACTGGTACATACTTATTGAGAATTACGAATTGCTTACGAGGTAATGTATGTCGAAGAAGGGACGCTACAAAGCTTATTGGGATGCTGGCCACCCTACAGAGCGGATATACCATCGAACGTGCATAGCAATAGCCTGATATGAACAAGTTGACGCTAGCATGCGGTGCAGTACCATGCTGTATCGCTCAAGCTGAAACTCTTGTTGACAGTCTATCACGGGCTGAATGTTGACTTGAAACATGTTCAATTATGTACATAACGTCGCTGCGTTTTAGTAGTTAGTAGTATGTAGACTACACACACCGAGAACTGACCTTTAAGTTCACTGCCGCCATCAATTCGTAGGCTCTGCAGTTTGCACTGGGGCACACGGAAATCCGAAATATAAATTGTAAATCATGCCCTCTCGTTCTCCCTGCTTTCATTCGAGTCTAATTCAAGGTTAAATGAAGACCGGTTTCACACGGACGCCACGAGTCTGATCGATAGTAACTCGGAGGTCGGGACGCCCGTAGATGCGGAGCATTGGTCCATGTCCCTCGTGCTCATGGTCTTCCTGGATCATCCACACATGATCAGTGGATAGCAACATGTGGTGTGACAAACCGAAGTGTTGCCATGAATCCCTGCAGGCCCTTGTCAGAGCATACCAGATTTGCAATGATGTGCGACAACGGAATCGCTTGCTGTGTCCTGCGACGTTCATGCCAGAGCACGGTTTCGGATGAAACCTGAATCTGTAGGCATTCACACGCAGGATGTTACAACGACCGGGCAACATCAAGTTCCGACACGAAGTTTACTTTGTTCCGGACGAAACGAGAAAGAAGGCATTTGCGAGTGGTAGTGTTGGCCACGGCCACCTTTGTGCCGTTTGACGTGCTTGGGAACATGGGATCGCACGAATCATGTATTTTTTTCACGTTCTCCCTAATCGGAGTTAGATCGGTTTGATCTCAGGATTTCGATCAGGAATGCCCTCTGCAAAAGCGTGCATTGTACACAATATAATAGTGATCTCCCCTTCGACGAGCTATTTACCTGGGAACCACCCCCTCTTCCTAGGCTCCGTATCATATATCGTCTCATACATTTCCCAATACTTGTGTGCATGGCGTGGAACTGGACAACCCCCCGGCGATTAGGCACTTGATGAAACCATCGTTCATGAATTAATCAAACGGGTTGTCGGTCACTGAATCAGGAGGAGCAAAAATGAAGCGGTTTATCTTCCGCGTGAAATGAAGTGGAGTAGAATGGAAGAAAGCTGCACGCCGCACGGGGCGGCGCGACTCGGTACTTCGGCGGGTGTTCAGGTAGCCGGGCTGGACGGCGGGCCCTGAGTGGGCTTGAACTTTGGATGGTTGACGTGATGCAGGGTAAAAAGTTCTCATCATTCGTTGTCCAGATGGCACAGTGTTGAGAGAATATTTGCCACTATATCCTAGGGCAGTGTGCCGAACGACCACCGGCCGGGAATTCAACGCGGTGGGAAACGTACTGAACGTGAATACCTGAAAGGTAAGGAAGCACGTACGTGGGTTAAGACCGGCTATCCGAGGAACTCGACGCGCGGCAATGCTGTCTGCATTGCGAGTGCGAGGCGTTCTTAATCAACCGGAGCTGATCCTGGTTATTTGAAAACGCGCAAGTGAACACCAAGGCCTAGAGCGACTGGGTTGGGCGAACGCAGTTTCATGTATACATCGTCAAAAATGCGTGTCGGTGGACATATGATGACTCCTCACTTGATGTTTATCGAACATGCCACTATCGGACGGCCTGTGACTTGGTGTAAGAATGAACACGTTGGCCACATTGTGCCTGGCACGAACACAATGTCCGAGTGATGGCAACGGTGAGTGATGGGAAGGGACGCTGGGGTGGCTCAGGGCCGAGGACGGACTGTGCCGCTATGGCTTTCTGAGCTGGCAAGTGGGGAATGCGCTTTTACATTTTCTGAAGGGCCAAAAACGTCAGCGGGCAAGTACGCCACCGAGAACAGAAGAAGAGCCGACCGCAAGGAGAAGCGACGGGAGTAGAGTAAGGTTTGAAGAGGTCCCCGTTCCGATCCATCCCCAATGGCGGTGAAAAATGGATCAGTCGAGAATTATTAAAGCTAGAAGGGGGCGCATCTACAGAGTTGCCGTTAATGACGAGTGAATATCAAAAGGTGTGAAAGACGCAGCCCACGGCACCGACACGTCTCGAGTACGTCAAAATTACGATGTACATACAAAACGATCGTGCAACGGCAAATCAGAGCCACCTTAATGAAGGTAATCTTATTACCGTGCAAAGTCGCAGCGACCCGCCGCAGAAGAATTAAGGAGAATGAAGGCTAGCTTGCAAAGGGTCCATCAAAGGCATGTTGAGCGTCCCACGGTCCGGATCATGATGGGGCGGGGCGGGTCTGGCGAGCCTGGACGGTCGTTGGTTGAAGAGAACGGTGAGTACCGACGAGTGCGGGGGATCGAGATGCGACGAGCGCGCGATCTAAAAGGAAAGAAAGATTGGGATTGGGTATTTCGCGGACAACGAAGGGAGGGATTCATGTGAACAAAGTTTGAGATAAAAGATATGAGCATGCAGGACGACACGTGTATAAAGGCGTGGTCCCCGAGTTGGCGGATTGGCACCCACTCGACTGCGGTGAGTGCACGAGGAAAAAAGGGACGGAATCGAGATCCAAATGCGGTATGACACGTGGAGGGGCTAAGACATCGGAGATAAATCTGTTTGTTTACGGCAATCCGGGGTGCCACGGTCCCTCGATTGGGAAATACAAAAGAATCTATAAAAGGAAAGATGGATCGGATGGGATCGTAAAGAGCGCAGGTCAAGTAGAAAGCGCATGCATGCAAGGGCGTGGAGGGAGTGATTGATGATATGATTTGGGGTGAGTTGAAGCGCGTGCCAGGGGGTGTGCACGGCCTGGTCTGGATCTTGTGGGTAGAGGGGAGATGACGCGATAGTCACCCGAGGCGAACAGCCTTGGCAGCTGGTCGTCCTCTTATACTCGAAGTGGACGAACAGGAGACCCATCGCCATACGAGAACGTGGAAGAGTTGTACGAGGTACGTCGTCTTCCGCGCTTGGCTGAGCCACAGCTGCTGCATGGGATCGGAGGAATCGGGAAATCTGAGTTTTTTCCAGATTCGGTACGTGGGAAGATACACGACGCAGATTTGCATCGTGTCAGCGGGAGCAAGTGAGATCCGTCGCCATCGGGAGATACGGCACGCTCTACCCAATTCCATTCCTAGCCCATACTCTTCCCCTCCTCAGTCCACTGCACAAGTGGTCAAGCTGATCATCGCGCCTCTTTTTTTCTTTTCTCTTTCTTTCTCTCTTCTCTTTCTCTCTTTCCATCTCATTTTTTACTCATTTTTTCTCATCCCTCGCTCGCTGCTGACGGTCAGGTTCGCGCTCTATTTCGCTTGCCAAGGGTACGCACAGAACTTGCCAGTCCTTGGGGAGATCTACATCGCAGTGCGCCGCCATCGACTCATCGCCGATATCTCGTTTCCATTCAACGTTATTTTGCTAGCTACGCTAACACCGTCTCCTCCGTACAATGGCCTCTTCGCATGCCCACCATGCCCACACTCACCGCTATTCCCCTCATACAAACCCCCATCCGAATAATCAACCCCACGTGCCGCCCAACGATTTTCGCCTTCCCCCGCTCAAGAGCCTCAACTTCAAGTTTCGGCCCCTCCAACATGACGCGCCTCCTGGCTCTGACCAGCCAGCCTATGCCGTCGAAGTTCCCCAGGACGTGAATTCACCGACGCCCACACATCCCGCCCCCGCTGCCTCGCCGCAGGCTGCCAATGGCGCGTCTTTTCCAGCCTTTGGTTACCCGACACCCACGCCGACATCGGCCCCCGCGTATGTTCATCGACATCCATTTGCGTATCAGGGACAGCCTTCGTCCCAGAGTCAGCAACACGACCACGACGCGTCTACTTGGCAACAACAACAACATCCGCACGGTACCAACCCATCCACCTCAGCTCACTCCCAAACACCGTCTCAGGTACACGCACAACTCCCAACCGCCCAGACTTCGTCCTTCGCGCGCACTACCCCCCTCGTGCCCACAACCGTCGATCCTCCAACAACCACCGCACCTCCCCGTACAGCCTCCGCTTTCCTTGCTCCAAAACCACGGTCGACTTATCCCCCTACGTCCCCATACACACCAAACACGTACCACCCTCCATATCCCCCTACTTCCACCTCCACCTCCACTTCTGCCCCATACACCTCTTACAACACTTCTCCCGGCTACACGAACACAACGTCTCCCACATTCAGTCCTGCTACCTCCCCATCTTACACGTCTGGCGCTCATGCTAATACTGCCCCTTCATACCCTTCTCATAACGCATATCCAACACCCACCTCCGCTTACCCCCACCCGCCTCCCTCACCCACTCCAACGCCGACTCAGCCACCGCAACCGTCTGCGCATGCGTCACCTCATTATGTCCACCCATCTACTTCCGCACCAACATATGGTTTCGATGATGGCAGATCCGGTACAACTTATGATACCCAAGCTCCGGCACATCCTGTACGCGGACATTCACAAGTACAGGACCCCCGGTATGTAATCTCTGCCTCCAATATGTCCTTGTGCTCATCGATTCTCAGCGATTCGCGCGTTTCAGTCCCAGATCGCGCTCGGTACACCAACGCGCAACCCAAAGTTGTCGATACACGCGTAGATTCACGTCATGAAATGTATCCTCACCCTCCTGCGCATGCTTCCGCCGCCGCTATCGATGCAAGACAACCTCAAGCATACTCCCAACAAGACAACCGTCCCGCATACACCCACCAAGGAGACTCTTCGCGCCCCGGAACATCCGCGCAACCTCCTTCGCATGTGGCGCCTCAAACCCTTCCCGAAGGAGCTCGCCCTTATCCTCCGGAATCACGTCCGAGTGCGTATACTCAGGCATCAAAATACACCTACCCATCATCTCAGGCATCCGAGCATGCCGCCCGAGCAGGAGCTGGCTACATTCAGGATCGAGTAGCCTATGCTGCGGAAGGTCCGACGCGTCCTGCACACGCACAGGATCCGCGTGGTGGTTACACTCACACGCAAGAATCGCATGGCAACAGAGTGGCTGCCGCCTATGTTGCAGAGACGAGGCAGCCGTCCGGATATGTGCCCGCCGGGGATGCAAGACACAATTATGCCCAACCTGAAGCGTCTGCTGTACCATCATCCTATGTTTCAGCCGAGCAACGAGCTCCACCCGCACCCCAGTTCGTCCCTAGTAATGCTGCTCAGCGGCCCTCGTTTGGCGATTCACGTTCTACTAGTGCATACCCTGTGTGCAATGATGCACCTTCAAGGAGTGGTTTTACCGCCCCTGACCCTGTGCCAGCTCCAGCAATCGCACCTTCACAGCGTCCCCCGCCGCACCCACTATCACAACACCAGCTCACACGACACAATGGGCAACCGCACAATTACTCATCGAATTTATCCTCGTATCCCCAGCATCCGGCCACAAGCTATAGTGGTTCTCCGACATCCAGTTCGCAACATGCGTCTAGCGTCGCGCCACCGCATCATCAAACGCAATCGTACATCACGCCGCAACCTACCCATTCATCACATCTGTCTCAATCGTCTCATGCTCCTCAGCCTCTCCCTTCTGCCCATCCAGCTGTTCAAGCCGCTCATACCACACATTCTGCACAACACCAGTCGCATCCGTTTTCTCATTCTCAACCACAACAACAAATGCATCATCCTGAGGCACCACGTCCCACATATGTTTCTCCAGCAGAGACTATGCATCCTAGGGATCCAAGGTACTCTCTTGGTACCATGGCTGAGGAGGAACGTGAACGTGAACGTGAAAGGGAGCGTGAACGTGAACACGAAAGAGTGCGCGAGCGAGAAAGGGAACGTGAACGAGAGAATCTGCGGGAGCGCGAACGGGAGAATCAAAGAGAGAGAGAAAAGGAACGTGAGCGACAAGCAGAGCTGAGGGAGAGGGAGCAAAAGGAGAAGAAACGTGATCAAGAACGGGAGGGCGTTATGCACGAGGTACTCGAGCATTGTACAGTGTTGTACCATTTTGCGGCTCGCTATGGTAAGTCGACATTCTTTTTAAACTGTCCCTGCTGTTCTCTTCCGGGTCTGACTTGTCTGGGATACGCAGCCCGATTACAGATATCAACTCCTCTCGTACAACCATCAGCAGAGGAGCTCGCGGAGATGACTCACCGCGCCCAGGAAGTTGTTCGTCTTCTTGAATCCTTGCGATCACCCTCTTTGGGGAAATTGGCAAATGCGTCTATCGCATCATCGTCCACTCTAGTTCCAGGGACCGCACCTCAATCATCCATGCCGTCATCCACCTCTCATTCAATACTTAACGCTGGTGGTTCGTCAGGCGGGGTACCGATCGATCTCGATACGCGTGCGCCCAAACGTCCATGGGAAGAAACACAGACGTCTAGTGCCCTTCCGCACGTTTCACAGCTACAGTTATCTAATTCGCCCGCTGGCGGAGGCCAAGGGAGTGGACAGACGGCAGCCGAACGCAGTGCTGCTGAGAAAGATATGGAGATCATTCGTACTAAACGCGCGCTCACGACGAGCTTGGCTGCGGCCGCTGCGGCGGCCGGAGGCACTGGTTCGGTGACAGGTGCTGTTGGGGGTGCCGTCGGTGGAGGCAAGAACAAGTACAGAAAGAGAAGCGTAAGCGTGTTTTCCTTGCGTCTCGAGTAAAGGTGCCATTAAATAAACTTGTGCCACCAGCGCGCAACACCGCCTGGCAAATGTCATTCGTGCAACATCAGAGAAACGCCAGAGTGGCGGAGAGGTCCGGATGGTGCCCGGACATTATGTAATGCCTGTGGTCTTCGTGCGTATCTTTCTATCATGGCAGTGTTGTGCGCCCTGTACTTGTCTTCATGTTTCCCAGATTATGCCAAACTGGTGCGTAAACGCGACAAAGCACTTGCCGCAGAAGGCGCATCCGCGGCAACCGTGCGTATAGACATGGATATGCTTCGTGCGTCTGCTCGCGCTGCGGAGAACGAAAAGGCTGCGCGGGCTGCGGCAAACGGGGCGCACGCTAGCGGGAGCTCTGGAAGTGGCTCGAACGGGAACGTAGAGATGGACAAAATGAGTGTCCATACAAGTTCTTTCCAGATCGTGTCGGTGGGCATGAACGTGGACAGTGAGTCGGGGGGCCCATCGCAGACGCCGACGCAGCAGACGCAAGGTCAACCGCAGACGCAAGCCCAAGCCCAGCCGCCCCAGGGTCAACCACCTTTACAAAACGCACCACCACCTGCACCTTCGGGAACGCCGCATATCCTCGTTCATCCAGGGCAAGGTCATCCGTTACCCTCTCCGCATGCCCTCGGAGCGCAGGGGAATGCTCACTTCTCTCACTCGCACGGAAGCCAAGCGCGCACGCATCCTGGACCTCCACCACCACCGTGGGCTGGCAAGGCGTACGGATCGGAGATGCAACACCCACAACAGTCGTTCATCCGTACCTCACACTCTGTCTCGAGCGGGGCGTCACCACCGTAAAAAAGCGAGCGAGCGAGGCGGCGTTCCTTCACTCTTCCCTTTTTAAAAAAGGACATTTTTCTTGCAAGCCGCATGTCACACGTCATGTTCGCCCTCCTTGAGCTCCAGTTCTACGCAGACACTGTCTTTCTGTTTTACCTTGCGGTCTACGGTTTAGGTTCATGCGACTGTTTTCTTCTCTTGTTTGTGTTCACGCACCCATATGCACGCAACGCTGTTTACTCGTAATGACTTACACACATTGTAGATATGAGGCAACCCATTTTTTTGTTCTTGCATCCATTCTCTCTTTTTTCAGAAAGCGGGTTCCGATGGTGTATTGTACCATGTCCAAGTAAAACTAATGAACGTGGTGAGGCATGTAGGTATGGAAGGAACTCGGTAGCGTCGAAAACTGGGGCCGTTTTGAGTGCGGATTTGATTATCATTTTGGACGTCAACTTGGGCGCGTTACGGCAACACAATTTAGACTTCTGACCATTGAACCGGAACGTTCACTCTGATGATTATCACAAGGTACTTCATTTTCACGATATCATTTGACTCCATTGATACCATCTGTGCTACCATTCCGGTTCTGGGAACTCTGCTACTTCACTTGAAGAATCGTCGTTCCATCAGAATTATTGCTATCTTTGCTTACTTTTTTGAGTTGTAGTTCGAGCAAAACCTATCCCGATGGCAAGGCAAGCTGGAGGGTCGCTTCCAGCTTCACCGACCGGTCCCTCAGTTGACGTGAGTTTTCCAGGTACGCCCTACCACATTATTCAACGGTTCATCCTGTCACAGGAATTGGGCGGTTGGCGTCAACAGTGAAACATCTTCTTTTTGTGTCCGTATTCCCCAAAGCATTGACGCTTTTTGATGTCAAAGGTTCTAATGAGGGCGTGCGCAGTGCCCAATTGCAGTGGACTTTTTGCCCAGAGTGGAGAAGACGAGGTTGAGGGAAATGATGGAAGGAAAAATGCGGTCGGTCTAAGGACGATCTAGCCTTTGGATTATCACATCTATTCGTCATAACGTTCTCATTTCAGAAGCTACTCTCATCCAATAACAAGGAACTACTACATGGTAACATACAACGACGTAAAGGGGTGCCCGTCATCCTTACAGACTAGGTTGCGCTCCATCCATCGCCCCGGGGGACGTTTCACCACACCAACCTCCATGGTGGATCTCCAGAGCGAGCAGTGGTAACGTACCCAGCACGATCACAGTCGTAGCGAGGCCAGGCGGCTGTAACTCTTTGGCAAGTGAAACACCGGCCATACAGGATATGGCGAGGAAGGGTATGATGTGTATGAGTCTAGACAGGGTAGGATAGTTCTAAGGGGGAGGTCAGATCACGAACAGCCGGCAGTCAAAGGCGCGTTCTTACGCGAAGCAAACAATAATGGTCGGCAACACGAAGACAAGTGATGTACAAGAGGATGGCGAGTCCGGCTAGTTGCAAGGCTTTAGAACCAGATGTCGTGATGATACTGAGTGGGCAGGAATGGTTAGAAGAGTGTAACTATATTATGCGAGGGCTCACGCGAGGAGTATCATGAGCTGCTCAGGTTGCATGTTAGTGAGGATGGTGCTGACAAAGATAAGATGCATACGGTGTTCGAAGTGAATATGCGCAAGTCTTTTAGTTGTGCGATTGGATCAGAGTGTGGAGGGCGCTGGGAGTGGGGGTGGGGAACGCTTTGCTGGATGCCAGAAAGTCTACGGAGAAAGCAGACGCTGCAGAAAAGATTATATTTTTTGGAAGTTAATGCGGAATTGATGCTTATTGGTTGCGAGGACTTTCTGTTCAGATATACAACCCCTGTGAGGGATGTGTGTGAGTTGAAATGATATGAGCGCCGTCGTGGCACGCCCACCTTCTCGTGTTATTACGTCGTACTTTTGAGAAAGTGCTGTCTCAAGTAAGGCATCATTGCCAAGTTCTTCTAGCTTAAGCGAGTTCTATAACACCGCGATCAAACATGTGATCAATGCGTCAGGAGAGCCAGACTCACGTCTTCAAGGAGAGATATCCAATGACCGTCATGCGTGATCGCAATGCTCGCCAAAGGGACCTAAAGTAGATGTGAACATCTGTCACATCAAATGTGACACGTTTTAACCGACCAGGTCCAGTAGGTACCGATTTATAGAATCAGAGGGATGGAACGGCTTTCAACCCCGTCAGAACAGTACATTTGCGTACAAAAACAGACTACTCACAGGAAGTATGTCCGGTATTTGCCGAATTTGAACCTGTGTACCATCATCTTCACTCGGAGCACTGCTGCGCGGTTGTTCTGTGTCGATGTCGATCATCCCCTCGCTACGCGTGAGGGTTGGGAAATAGCTGCTTGCAGCAGAAACCACGTTCAGGAGCGCTGCCAAGCCATCAAGTATGGGAGAGCTACTTGGAACTAATTTTGGACTCCGGGACGGAGCAGACGGGGAGTCTGCCTCGACGCTGACAGATCGACGGCCCCAAAGCCCATTGCCATTGCGCAAGGTGATCTTGAACCCACGAATGAACACAGCTTGGTTCGGAATGCTGTATTCGATATGTGGTCCGGTCTCTGGCGCGGCACGCCATTCCAAAGTGCAAGAAGCATCCCAGCTATACGTCGGCGGACTGTTGTTTCTCTGTATTTGCCTCAGGCAAGCATTGTGATGCTCGTTCGGCGACGTGTTTTCAAATACCGCGGCTGACCAAGCGAGCGTTTTGTGGAAACCAGTGATGAGGTAGAGGGAGTCGGGGTTAATGACCCGTCCGCGACGGTTCTCAGCATACTCATACCATGCTACCCCATGTTTACTGGCCTGCTCTAGAAAGAGCTCTTCGTTTAGTAGGTCGCAACTTTCGGCACCCTTTGGGAGGGCAAGGGCTGCACCTTCAGTGGAGGATAAGTTGAATCTACAAGGGAAGGTGTTCGAATTGTCTCTGGAATGTCATCATGTTATCGTTTCTTCAGTTACAAAGAGAAAGGCACACCCCTCTGCAGGGTCATTCGATGATCCGGGCGTCTTAACGCGCGTTACAGAAGACGATGGGATGAAATACTCCGGAGGTTCTGCATTGGTATTGGTCCTGATGTCTAATTGACTCGGGTGGATGAAACCGTCGGAAGCGCCATGAGGAAGACATATATTGAACAGGGGGTCAAAGCCGCCATCTATACAGTCTGTGGGGTAATTTTTATTACAACTACAAAACAATAATTTTGATAAAATGGCTATTGGAGGTCATAAATAGACATAATGGGATGCCCCAGTTCAAATTTCTAAGAAAACGGCGGTCAGAATAATTCACAAAAAATTATACAATCAAGTAAAAGAGTGGTATTTGACTTTGATGAAGTATGTTATCCAACGGTCCAAAATATGTTTCCCCCACCTATTTAACATCAATGGAGTATCCCACACTGATTTATACGACATGAAAAAAATCGTAGAATGAGTTACAACTTCTATCCCCCAAATGACTATGACAATGATAAGATGGATTGAAACTGTAATGCAGGAGTCCAAAATGTACTTCCTCCATCTATATAAGATCAATAGAGTGTCCTGAACTCATTTATACTGGGTCAAAAAAATCATAGAGTGAGTGACATCTTCTACCTCCCAAAAATTATGATACTTATAACATCCACTGAGACTGTAATGCAGGAGTCCAAAATGTAATTCCCTCATCTATATGACACTATTGGACTGTCCTGAACTCGTTCATACTACATTAAAAAAATCATAGAGTGAATCACAACCTCTGCCCCTTAGATGACTATCATACATATAGCATCCACTTAAAGTGTGATCTAGAAGTCCAAAATGTATTTCCTTCGTCTATATAACACTATTGGACTATCATACATCCATTTATACCGCATCAAAAAAATCATAGAGTGAATTACATCTTCTACCCCTCAGGCCTCAAGTAAGTATCACATATATAGCATCCACTTAAATTGAGGCTATAATCTATTAATGGACTGTTCTGTACTCATTTATAAAGCAGAGGGTGTGTTTCATGTTTGAGAAAGGTGATTTGTATAGATGGAATGGAGGAAGGAGGGAAAGTGTTTGTGGGATATTTGATATATACATGTGAGGAGAAATAGTGCATGGATGAGCTGGTGATGAGGTAGGGTGTATGAGATATAGATATAGAGTTGAAAATAATGAGAGTAAAGATTGCATCTTAACCCTAGAAGTGGTGTTTGTGGTGTGATGGATGGTGTTAGATA